>CACRXK020009738.1:0-18688 GCA_902702795.2 Paramuricea clavata
CGCTCGTATTGCCGTTTCGTCGTAGATATTCAGCTTTTTTTCTGTTGGCTAGACGTATCCTAACGTAGAAAATCATAAAACTATTAACCAGTTTTTATATTTTGATAAACCGTGACCGGCTGCCGGTCATATAGTCACTTCGTATTAAAAATGTGTGCTAAATGCTATAATGCATTTGTTACCTGCTTCGCCTTGCTCGTTCTGCTTCCTTCCCTGGCAATGGCAATCCATCAAACACAACTATTGCTTCAATATTTTTTCTTTTCAAAAGCTTTAAAAACAGCTCACATATTTGAAGAACCCTAGATAAAATGGTGTAATTTTTAATTATAAAGTATACCAAAAACTTGTGCAGTTTATTAAAATCGTTATAATATAATAAACACGCAACTTCGCAAAGGTTTATTTACCTTCGATCGTCACCAAACTGTTTATAGCTAATAGCTATTGCTTTATGTATCCAACAAGACGCATCGACAGCGCCAACAAGACCTTCGAATGAGCTCAGGCGTTCTTTCACGGTCACCGCTTTTAGGAAATGAAGCAAATTCTTTATACCCATATGGCATAAATAAATATTGATGAGATATTTACTCGACGGCAGCTAAATGCAAATGAGCATTAAAATAGCTTCCCAAACAAAAATCCCATGATGCATTGCGGGTCGTGTCACACACCGCCTGCTCTATATAATTACTTTGTTGATAATTTTGGAAATGTTGAGACAGCCCCCGACGAGAAACTCGTAGCAAAGTATAAAGGTCATTCTATAAAGGATCTAAAGAAGGCTTTAAGCAATCTAAAGTCACAAATTCGGAGGTAGCCGAAATAAAATATGTGTCTCGTATTCTGCGCAATAAGCTTCGTAACCATGGTGACATTCAGACAGACTCCAACCGAGACAACTCGCTTAATCATGACAAATACATAGAAAGAAATTTTTGGGGTTATGTTAAAAACGTTTTAAATAAGGAAGACTGTTTCATATTCCTAGCTGGATTCCTAGGTTATCTGATCCACAAGTGCAATTTGACCTTGACCCGCCTTCATACCAACAAGTTACTGCTGTTATCCGTAAAATGAAAGCATCTGGTTCTCCTTGTCCTCTCGATCAAATATCAATTATATGCTTTAAGCGATGTCCTTACCTAAGAACTTATTTAACTGAACTAATACGCGCTGTCTGGCTTTCAGGATCTATCCCGAGTGAATGGAAAAAAGCTTGCACTATACTTATTCATAAGAAAGGCAACACGAGTATTCCCTCAAATTTCCGACCGATCACACTCGAATCTATACCGCTTAAAGTATTTACATCATGTCTGCGTAATGCAATGTACTCCTTTCTCACCGCCAATAACTTTATAGAACATAACATACAAAAAGGCTTCACCCCAAATCTGTCTGGTACTATGGAACATACTGCGCAAATGGCTAATATAATCAACAAAGCTCGGATAAAACAACGTTCACTTGTCATCACACTACTTGACCTCAAAAACGCTTTTGGAGAAGTTCATCATAACTTAATCCAATCTATCCTTGGCTATCATCACATCCCTAATCACATGAATAATTTAATAAAAAGCTTATACACTGATTTTAAAACTTCCGTAATTACTTCAGAGTTCCGTATCCATTTTATAGCTGTTGGCCGTGGTGTTTTGCAAGGTGACTGTCTTAGTCTTCTACTATTTCATATGTGTTTCAACACATATATTCAACATATCAAAGCTGAAAAGTACCGCCAGTTCGGTTTCTCCCTCCAACTCCTTAATCCAATCCACTGGTTTCAGTTTGCCGATGATGCTGCGGTTATTACTGGTCAAGAGTCGGAAAATCAACATCTCCTTAATCGATTCTCTATCTGGTGCCAATGGTCCAACATGGTTGTTAGAGTTGATAAATGTAGCACATTTGGCATCAAAAAAGTTTTATCAAAATCTGCCCAGTACCTGCCGAAGCTTTTGATCAATAAGGATCTCATACCAACGATTAAGACTGGAGAATCATTTGAGTATTTGGGACGACACTTCGACTTTAACATGACTAATGAAAAACATAAATCTAAACTGATCTCCCTCATTGATGAACTAATGTCCGAAATAGATCTTAAACCTCTTCACCCAAAAAACAAAATTTTACTTTACAGTCGTTATGTTTTGTCGAAACTATCCTGGCATTTTACTGTTGCTACGATATCTAAAACTTGGGTAGTCGAAAATATCGATTCTCCGGTGAACAAGTACGTCCGAAAATGGCTGGAAGTACCTATATCTGGAACATTAAGTAACATCTTTCTAACCCGTAATAAGTTTGGTCTAAATATCCTCCCTGCATCCGTCAAGTTCATTCAGTGTCAAACAGTTCTACGCAATGCCCTAAAAACATCTCCAAACGATTCAATTAACGAACTGTGGAAGTCAACTAATAATCATACTAACATTCAATACGATAGCTACAATTCAACTAAAGAAGTTTTAAAAACTTTCCATTCTCAACAAGAAAATAAACTTAGGGACCATTTGAAATGTCAAGGTTCCTTTTTCGAAAATGTTTCTAAATTCTCCCTATCACAACTTAACGCAATCTGGTCGGTATCGCAATCAAAGCTACCAAAAAACATTTTCAACTTTACAATTCGCTATATAAATAATACCCTTCCTACCCGAAAGAACCTCAGTAGATGGGGAATTTCATCAAGTTCTGACTGCTCGTTCTGCTTACACCCTGAATCACTTCTGCACGTTGTTGCCGGTTGTCAACATTACTTGGAACGATTTACTTGGAGACACGATTGCATACTAAAGTTTCTTGCAAAAACCTTTCAAAGTTTAAACGAATGCAAATTACTTGTTGATCTTCCTGGATTTGAAAGCCCCTCGATTATTACGGGTGACGAATATCGTCCTGATTTACTTGTCTCCACTTCAGACAAACACCTCTACGTTGTTGAACTTACCGTAGGCTTTGAATCAAACCTCACGTACAAACAATGTTAACCGCAAGAAAGCTAAATATAAGAACCTAATTATTGAACTAGATCAAAACTTTAAATCTGTTAAATTTATAAATCTTTCAGTCAGTTCGCTCGGGGTGTTTGACAAAGAATGCCATACATTCGTAAAAATGCTAAATGAGTTAGGACTGGATAATCAACACCAACAATATTGTATCAGAAAAATGATATCTATTGCCATCCGATCAACGTACTACATATTTTGCTGTAGAAATAAAGAATGGACAAATCCCGAACTAATGAACATTTAAAGTAACTATTTCTATAAATAATTAACAAATTTTGTATATAAAACTATAATCATGTATAAATGATTCAAGTAGTCAATTATTGGAAGTATTCCCCGCAGGGCTTTTCAATACATATTTACAAGTGATACTTTCGACAGATTAATTAATTTTTATAAAAATAATTACAAAAGGAATTTGTAAAAAGTTTAAATGTAGCGCAATAATATAAATTTCAATAAGAATAAGATTCTTGCATGCATGTTAAAATAGTGTTTATATATACTATAAATATTCAAGTTTCAAAATATCGACTTAGTAAGAACTCTTTTAATTTGATTTTAAATGTTGCTAATGGGAGTTTTTTCAACTCATTGTCTAAACTATTCCATAACCCAACAGCTCTATATCGAAAACTTCTTTGTCCTGTGGTGGTTGAAAATAGGGGAATATGTAGTGCTTCATTGTTTCTTGTGGCGCGATTGTTTAGTTCCTTACGTTTCAGAAATAGGTCGCACAGATATGTTGGAGTGAGACTATTTATACATTTGTAGATCATGACCAAATCTTTGAACAACAGGTGCTCTTTAACAGGGAGCCAACCAATATCTTTAAGGATAGGTGTAATATGATCAATTTTTTTCCCATTACCTAGGATTCTGCACGCAAAATTTTGGACGGCTTGTAGTTTCTTAATATTTAAAGAACTCGTGTTTGACCAAACTGTTGAACAGTAATATAATTTACCCATAACTACCGCGCAGATGATGTAAATCAGCGTCTTTTGATCAAAACAATGTTTGACACGATTAATTTGACACAGTTTAGCCATGCACTCTGATGAAAGCTGGGTTATATGTTCGTTATATGTCAAGTTGCGGTCCAGGATTATTCCAAGGTCGCTTATGGAAGTGACAGGAACGATTGTCTTATTTAAAAAATTCAAAGACATATCATCTGATAGTGAATTTAGTAACTGTCGCGTTCCAACTAACAGAAACTTGGTTTTCTCGGGATTAATCAATAATGAATTTTTACAACACCATTCGGCTACAAGGCGAAGGTCAGTCTCAAGTTTATGTTTGGCGTCTGACACTTCTTTGACAGAGAATGACAGAGATATCTTGGAGTCGTCAACAAACGAATTCAGATCACATGATTGCGTCACTGTTAGAAGGTCGTTTGTATATATGCAAAAGAGCAATGGTGACAAAATAGCCCCCTGCGGTACGCCGTGGGTAATAGGGAGAGCTGAAGACAAAGATGAACCAATGCGGACTTTAATTTTTGGAAACGTCTGGTTAGATAGCTTTCAAACCATTTAACTGTTTCTTGGGATACTCCAATAGCACTTAGTTTTTTAATAAGATTGAATGATTGATACTATCAAAGGCTTTTGAGAGGTCAATTAAAATAACCGCAGATAGTTTCTTGTTGTCCATTGCATCCAATAGATGATCGGTAATTAATAAGTTTAAAGTTTCAGTAGAGTGCTGTTTTTTGTTGCCGCTTTGCTGTACACTAAGTCGTTTGTTGCGTGTTAAATAGGAATTTAATTGGTTGAGAACAGCTCTCTCACAAATTTTTGAAACAGTATTTAGGAGGGACAGAGGGCGATTATTTGAAGCAATTTCGTGATCACCGTCTTTTAAAAAGGGAATAACTTCGGCTAGTTTCATATCATCTGGGAACGTTGATGTGGCGAAGGAGCAATTGACAATGTTGGTAATTGGATCAAGAACAACAGGAAGGCAATCTTTTAAAACACTCATACTAACTTTGTCCGGTCATGGTGTTTTGTTTGAAGGCATAGACATGATGATTCGTTTGATATCAGTACACGAAACGGGCGATAAGTGAAACATTTCATGCGTGGTGTGTGTAGGTGATATTGCAGGAAAGGAGGTTGAAGTTGGTCCGTTAAGATTATTGTCCAGGGCTACTTGAGCTGCAGCGTTTGCAGTTTTTTCTCCAACAGCGATAAAAAATTGGTTGAATTCGTTTGCAATCTGTTCCGAATCTTTACTTTTTCCATAAAGATGTTGTATTGTTTTTATGGGTTAATACTTCGCCGCCAACATATTCTTTCTCTGCGTTCTTTAGGGAAATTTTGACTGATTGTCTCGCGTTTTTATACATTGTCCAATCTCCGACATCACGTGAATTTGAGTTGCCTGTGAAGTTGATCTCTGTGTGCCATGAAATCCTTTATATTTTGAGTGATATAGGGGCATGGGCGATTACGAACTCTGATCGTCTTAACTGGTGCATGAGTTTGTAAGGATAATAGAGCGTCGTTTAATATTGATAATTTTGAGTTCACATCGCTTTCCGTAAAAATTGATTGTAAAAGTGTCACGTGTTTAGAAACGAGGTCTGCTGTAAATAACATAGGGTTATACTTTTTAAAACTACGCACAGTGATGTAACTTCGTGGTTGTTTATGAAGTTTTAAGTTCAGTACCATGTAAACCAAAAAATGGTCACTTATGGAGATTTCAATAATTCCACTTTCCTGCACAAGATCCGGAGTCGAGGACATTACAACGTCTATTAATGATTCGCTAGATTCAGTGATCCTAGTGGGTGAAGTAATCAGTTGTTTGAGGTTCAATTCAGAAACAAAATTCAGCAATGACAAATCGTCAGGATTTTGTTGTAAAAGATTGCAATTTAAATCACCTAGAATTATAACAGGCTTGTTGACCGATAAGGCGTGGGTCGAAGAAGGCTTTAAAAAATCCTCAAAACAGGAAACATGACAGTCAGGAGGTCTATAAACAGCACAGATTACGAATAATCTAATCTTTTTATATTGAACTTGTAACCAAAGTTGTTGAAACCAGCTGGTTGTTGATGTACCGGACAAGTCTTTCAATATTTGTGCCTTTAACGGGCTACGAATGTACGCGCACACTCCCCCGCCACGTTTGTCCTTTCGGTCCAGTCTAAATATTTTATAACTCCTTCAATTTCGACTTCGGCGTTTTTGACTAATTTGTTCAGCCAAGTTTCTGATAATATAATTATGTGATAATTTGTAACTCGGACAAATTCGCGAAGTTGAAGGATGTGGTTTCTGTTTCTTAAAGATCGAATGTTTAAATGAATGAATGACAATTTGTGTGGAACCCTTTTCGATTTATTCGACGAGAAAGTTGTTAGGTTTTTCTTTGATTGATTAAATATTATATGGGTGGTTTGTGATAGAGAGGTCTCGCGATTTACTGAAAGGGTGCTCTTGTTGGTATAGTCATCAGTGGTGGTGGGTACAAGCGCTGGTATTGGTACGGCTTTAATAAGGGGCCGAATGTTGGATACCGAAAAGGGGGGAAGTAATTTGGATTGGAAGGAAAAGGAGGTAGGTAACCATTAGGGTATTGTAAATTAGAAGAGGGGAACGGTTCAAAGGAATTGAAGGGAAAAGGAAGTACAGGTGGATTATTGTTCGGGTATGGTATGCGGGGGGAATAAACTTTCCAGAGGGATTTTGTTTTGGCTTCGACCTGCATTCGTATAGCGGGGTAAAACTTGTGCGAAAAATCGCATCTATCCCCCTTAAGGCAGTGGCCTCTCTTTTTCAGGAAGGGACATGGTACTCGTGCTTTTTCCTTTAAATTTGTGCTACTAGATGTTGTTTTTTCTACACGTTTCTCCGAGGGATAAGGAGGGAAACTACGCAGTGTAACATCAGGTTGAGTGACTATGGATTTAGTAACTTCAGGTTCAGTAAATTGGCGATTGGTTTGCGGAGTAATGTAGGTAACATCGTTGTCAGGATTAATTGGAAAGTTAGCGTTACCTTTGGGGGACAATTTCTCCTCTAATTTGGTTAGTCGTGATTTTAAATGCAAATTATCCTTAGTTAATTTACATAACTCTTGGTTGTTTTTATTGATGATTTGAGTTTGTTCAGATATTTTAGTAAGCAAAATTAACACTTTAGACTCCATATCTTGTCTAAAAACGCTAAACTGGTCTTGTAAGGTGTCTAGGCTACAGTCAGGTTGCGACTTCAAAGGCGTTGAGTTATCAATAGCTTGAGCAAAAGATATTTCATGCACCAAAGACTTTTGATATGAGTAGTAATATACAGGCCGATCGGGCCTTATTTTCAGGGCAGCGCAGGGGCGGCGCATCATTAAAAATTCAGGGCGGCGCATCACTATATATGCAGGTAATTAAGGGGGCCGCACAAATGAGGGTGACGTCACTCATCATTAACATACGTCATAATTATATGCATTGATGTCACACGGGCAGGTTTGGACGAGGACGTGTGAAACTTGCTGACTACGCATTTTTCAGCGTCCCTCCACGTGTGTGATACAATAGAGGGATTAAGATTGGTTTACTATGAACTTTTATACAAGTGTCTGTCTAAAATCGACAAGCGTCTTGTAATAAGCATAGTTCTGCATTTGACAACGCTTAGTTCTACATCAGTCATGACGTGTCTACACGGTAAAACCACATCTTACAATTTATTGGAAGGAATTTTTGCGAATGCAGTCGCACAAGAAGTTGAAAGATTTTGTGTGGAATCCTGTAATGGTTGTCAAGTCGGTCATCCTAGTCAAAGATGCCTCATGATGAACGAAAACGAACGATGGCAAATGTATGGTTTACAAGCAATTGAACGAGTGAATGGTAAGCGTATGGTTTGGAATGAATTCGTTGAGGCAATGAGGGTACTAAAACTGGCGGTTGACAGAGATCTACTCGAACATTTATAGCAACTGGAAAAAGATCCAGATTCTACGTTTGTCGATTCATTGATGGAACTACATCAGAACACTGAGAACCACGAACTACAATGTATACTGAACTATTTGTTTCATTGGAGATTAGAAGACCCACTCGAGTCAACAGCTGAAGCGTTTTTCTCTTGCCCACCGAGTTACATGTATTATATAAAGGCGACGGGTGAACTATTTAGAAGTTTTGAGGCCGATCATAAAATTGCTTATCAAGGATTCTTGGAGAAAAAACTTGTAGAACAGTTTAACAAACAGTCTTAGTTGTAATTTTTTGACACTATCATCTGTTATTTGTATCAATAAACATGTTTTAGACTTTGCAAATTTGCGTTGTTATGCGTTGCGAAGTCATTAGGAGGCGTGTAGGTAATTAAGGGGATTAAGGTAATACGAATTTGCATAACTAAGTGTATCCCGATGGATAGATAGCGATTATTTTTAACGCAGGTGCATACCTTAAAATCAGGCGCGTTGCTTTGCGGGTGCATGCATATATTAAAGTACAACATATTTGTACACTAATCAGGCGGGCGGGTTAGACAAATCGCGCGGGCGTGAAGAGCGGGCTTTGCAGGTAAATGTTTACACAATATTTCAGTTTTAAAAAACATTTATTTCTTCAATCAAAACGTTTTACAAAATTTAGTACGGTCTACTTCTAAGAGCGTAACGTCTAGGTGTTTTTGTTATTTTTAAAGAGTTCTCATATTCTTGTCTATCTTCTGGAGATAACTTTTCAAGTTTCTCCGGCTTCATTGGAATATATTTCGGTCTGTCGCTCAATATAAAACGTTCATAATCCTCTCTTGCTTCCGGAGTCATTCGTGCTAGGTCACGTTCTGTCCAATCTGCTGGGTCGACCCAATTCTGGAAAAAGTTGCGCTTGAGTTTTGGCCGTTCCTCTTCTGTTGGTGGCGGTGTAAGGAAATTAGGTTTAGGAGTAGCAGGAACTGGTGGTGCTATATCAACAGATTCATTGGGTTGTGGCATCTCTGCAGGCGTTTGTGGGATATTTTGAGTAGAGGTTTCAGGAATTCCAGGAGAAGAATGAGCCATCTTATTTTTGAAGGTCAAAAACCGGTTTAGCTGGTCAGAATATAATTTGCTTTTTTCCACGGCGCTAAGCTGTGGCTCTTCCATGATTTCTTTCATTCGCTGCTCGGCATCATACATGGCATTTACAAGCGGTGGTTGTCGATAAGACTGTTTTTGTATAAAATTTGCAATCTCGCCGGGAAGTATGTTGGTCTTAAGTCGATCTTGGTCACTCGTTGTTGGCTTTAAATCCAACATCAAATACCCGTGAGGTCGGCTCGTAGCATCTTTATAACTCCTCATAAATTCTCGTACTTTCCCGGGATTTATTTGCCTTGCAAGCATAGAAATTTGTTGTTTATCTCTTGGTGACTTGAACAACACAATATAATGGGCGTTTAGACTGATATTTCTCATTTCTTTTGCCTTGATGAAATATATTTTGAACAATATAGGTGATAGATAAATTCCGATGATGGCTCCCTTTCGTAAAAAGATCAGAAATACGTTTATCTTTGCCGGATTGTGCCATAAGATCATCCAATACGATCAAATTCCGTTGCGATTCGGGGATGCCTTGATTGAATTCGTCTTCATCATATCAGAATAGGAGGGTTGCCATTGGCCATAACGCCAAATGATACGTTGAGGAGGTGGACTTATAGTTTTCTGTGCTTTCTCCAAGAGAGATTTCACCCACACAGTCTTGCCGCTTTGTGTACACCCGGCTACGATACACGTAAAAGGATGCTGCAAAACTTCAGATCCTGCTGAGATTTCGACTGGTTTCCTTTGAACATCTCCATGGGTATTCAAAGTATGACGCTTGAGGTTGCCGCGTGTTGAAAATACTTTGGCACATATATTGCACGAAAAGGACATGTTCACACCACGAACGTCTAGCTGCAAGTGATAATAAGTTGGCGTATTCGTTCTATATATTCATTTATGCATCTATCCAGTATTATTCCATATCTTTATCTTCTTATCTTTATCCCTATCTTTATCTTCCTTGTCCCTATCTTTATCTTCTTATCTTTATCCTTATCCTTATCTTCTTATCTTTATCGTTATCTTCTTCATCTTCCTATATTTATCTTCCTTATCCTTATCCTTATGTTCCTTATCTTTATCTTCTTATCTTTATCCTCATCCTTATCTTTATCTTCTTATCTTTATCCTTATCTTTATCCTTATCTTTATCCTTATCTTTATCTTCTTATCTTTATCCTTATCTTTGTCTTTATCTTCTTTATCTTCTTATATTTATCTTCCTTATCTTTATCTTCCTTATCTTTATCTTCCTTATCTTTATCTTCCTTATCTTTATCCTTATCTTTATATTTATCTTTTTATCTTTATCCTTATCTTCTTCATCTTCTTATATTTATCTTCCTTATCCTTATCTTCCTTATCTTCTTATCTTTATCCTCTTATCTTATTATCTTTATCTTCCTTATCTTTATCCTTATCTTTATATCTATCTTCTTATCTTTATCCTTATCTTCTTCATCTTCTTATATTTATCTTCCTTATCCTTTTCTTCCTTATCTTCTTATCTTTATCCTCTTATCTTATTATCTTTATCTTTGTCTTCCTTATCCTTATCTTCTTTATCATCTTATATTTATCTTCCTTATCCTTATCCTTATCTTTATGTTCCTTATCTTTATCTTTATCTTCCTTATCTTTATCTTCTTATCTTTATCCTTATCTTTATCTTCTTATCTTTATCCTTATCCTTAGCTTCATCCTTATCTTTATCTTCTTATCTTTATCTTCTTATCTTTATCTTCTTATCTTCCTTATCCTTATCTTGCTTGTCTTTATCTTCCTTATCCTTATCTTTATCTTCCTTATCTTTCTTATAAGCTCACAGCCGAGCTCCCAATAGCTCGGAGCCTTGTCTAAATTGCTTTCTCTCTTCCAATCTAAGTCTCCTTACTGTTGTGTTTTACTCATTTGCTTCCAAACCGTCGAACAGAAATGATCAATCTTCTAAGGCACAAGCCATTTCTTGAACTGCTGGGCACGTCTGAGCCTTATCATCAACAAGCACTATTGGAAACAGCAACCGCCGAGCAAGTGCACTGCCTGTGTCCATGTGTAGAAAACGTTATGAAAAGAAAATATTTAATGCCGAAGCATGTAATGAAAAAACTCCGACCTTACAAACATGAAATGCTTAGGTTGGTAGATAGAGGAAAATCTGGAAGAAGAAAAAAACGGATACTCATTCAACATGGTGAAGGTTTCCTTGGACTATTACTAAGTCCTATTTTAGAAAGCCTGGCTGAACTTGTATAAAAGCCCTGTGACTACAATTTATACATCATTTCAACAATGAACATCGACAGTAAAACATCTCTGCGACATTGGCGCATTGAAGATATACTTGTGTATCTGAACAATAATGTCAAAAAAACTACAGAAAAAAATTCTACGTTCTATTCTTATATCAAGCGATATTTTAAACTTGGAATCCTCAGGGGGAGATTGTTTATCATGGAAGAGACATTCCTGGCACTAACATCGAGAACCTTTACAATACGCACTTTTACCATACAACTCTCACATTCCTGAACCACGAGGGCTTGACCTGTTTACAAAAGGTCTAGTAGAAGCAGGGGTTAATAAAGATTTAATTAAAAATGAGTATTTATTGTCAAAAATGGCAAAGGAGGAATGTGAAATGCCGCAATCTGATAGTGATGTTGAAAGCGAATCTGGTGAAGAGGACAGGAAATCTGATAAGAGTGTTAATGAAAGGGAATATGATGATGATGATGATGACGATAATGAGGAGGATGGTAATGATGATGATAATGAGACACTAGCTTGTAACCATTGTGGAAAAGAGACTGGTCACATTGTATACTTAATGAAGTGTCCAAGATGTTCTTGGAAAGATTTCTACTGCGGCAAAAATGCTCAATGTATGATATGTGATGAACTGTCACCTCTACTGTTTTCGCATGTCATTGGTTTCTGCGAGTTATGTTCGTATGGTACGTCTAATAGCAAGGCGGGTGGAGTGGAGTTCACACCAAAAAATGGACAAATAAAAGACTCAGTAGATTGGACCGAACGTGACCTAGCACGAATGACTCCGGAAGCAAGAGAGGATTATGAATGTTTTATATTGAGCGACAGACCGAAATATATTCCAATGAAGCCGGAGAAACTTGAAAAGTTATCTCCAGAAGATAGACAAGAATATGAGAACTCTTTAAAAATAACAAAAACACCTAGACGTTACGCTCTTAGAAGTAGATCGTACTAAATTTTGTAAAACGTTTTGATTGAAGAAATAAATGTTTTTTAAAACTGAAATATTGTGCAAACATTTACCTGCAAAGCCCGCTCTTCACGCCCGCGCGATTTGTCTAACCCGCCCGCCTGATTAGTGTACAAATATGTTGTACTTTAATATATGCATGCACCCGCAAAACCACGCGCCTGATTTTAAGGTATACACCAGCGTTAAAAATAATCCCTATCTATCCATCGGGATACACTTAGTTATGCAAATTCGTATTACCTTAATCCCCTTAATTACCTACACGCCTCCTAATGACTTCGCAACGCATAACAACGCAAATTTGCAAAGTCTAAAACATGTTTATTGATACAAATAACAGATGATAGTGTCAAAAAAATTACAACTAAGACTGTTTGTTAAACTGTTCTACAAGTTTTTTCTCCAAGAATCCTTGATAAGCAATTTTATGATCGGCCTCAAAACTTCTAAATCGTTCACCCGTCGCCTTTACATAATACATGTAACTCGGTGGGCAAGAGAAAAACGCTTCAGCTGTTGACTCGAGCGGGTCTTCTAATCTCCAATGAAACAAATAGTTCAGTATACATTGTAGTTCGTGGTTCTCAGTGTTCTGATGTAGTTCCATCAATGAATCGACAAACGTAGAATCTGGATCTTTTTCCAGTTGCTATAAATGTTCAAGTAGATCTCTGTCAACCGCCAGTTTTAGTACCCTCATTGCCTCGACGAATTCATTCCAAACCATACGCTTACCATTCACTCGTTCAATTGCTTGTAAACCATACATTTGCCATCGTTCGTTTTCGTTCATCATGAGGCAGTCATGTTGTCTTTGACTAGGATGACCGACTTGACAACCATTACAGGATTCCACACAAAGTCTTTCAACTTCTTGTGCGACTGCATTCGCAAAAATTCCTTCCAATAAATTGTAAGATGTGGTTTTACCGTGTAGACACGTCATGACTGATGTAGAACTAAGCGTTGTCAAATGCAGAACTATGCTTATTACAAGACGCTTGTCGATTTTATACAGACACTTGTATAAAAGTTCATAGTAAGCCAATCTTAATCCCTCTATTGTATCACACACGTGGAGGGACGCTGAAAAATGCGTAGTCAGCAAGTTTCACACGTCCTCGTCCAAACCTGCCCACGTGACATCAATGCATATAATTATGACGTATGTTAATGATGAGTGACGTCACTACGCACCCTCATTTGTGCGGCCCCCTTAATTACCTGCATATATAATGATGCGCCGCCCTGAATTTTTAATGATGCGCTGCCCTGAATTTTTAATGATGCGCCGCCCCTGCGCTGCCCTGCGCCGCCCTGAAAATAAGGCCCGATCGGCCTGTATATTACTACTGATATGATATATCAATAAATTCTTGTAGTTGTTCAATGATTGAGGAATCGGTAACTGGTGATAGCGTCTCACAACAATGTGAGTCTCGCATTGTCAACATCCGTTCTACTCGTTGCTGGCGTAATTTGACTATCATGCAATGATTTGTCTTTAGTAGGAATGCCACAATCGGTTAATGTACGATCTTTAGTTGATGAAATTTCGCCATCTGTACATATATTAGTAAGAAGGGTTTTTAAAATATCTCCGACTTTACCTTTAAAGGACAGAGTGCCAAGTTCATAATTCCACGAGAGTGCTAGATCCGTACTAGTACTACAAAAAGTTTACAAAACTTCTTATACTTGCCACCCGGCGCCGACCAAACGCCAGTCTCATTTACACAACATTTTATAAATAACTTTAACATTTCAAATGTATCTGACCATTTAATTCTTTTCCCATCATTGGTAAAGCATTTCCTATCTTTATACTGAATTATTTCGTGTAAATCCCAATTGAAAGGGTTAATATAAGTGCAATTTTTTGAGGCAGATAAAACCGTCTTGTCCGCCATCTTGCATAGTGTTGCATAGCGAGTTAAGTAGCGACGACATTGAAATGCTAGTAAGCAGCAGAATGGAAATTATAGTGTTTGCAGATTTTTTTATACATCCTGTAGTTTTCGAAGTAACGTGGCTTTAATTTGATGTCCTTGGATGCAAGTTTTGCTCCATGACCATGTTGTTCGGTATTCAGTTCTTAATCGACTTCGCTTCAGTATAATCAAAACTACAAAAGAAAGGCGATTTGACGAAGAAGTATATTCAAGCGAAGCTGTTCTGAGCAGTTGTTGATGCACACATTCTTATGTGAATTAGTTGGTTGAACTGCTATAACGAAAATATAGCCCGCCTACATAACGCAGGTATAAGAAGGTATATGTGAACCAGCCTTTTATGTTTAAGCCATTTAAAAGTCTGTGCTTTATCAGATAATCATAAAACACTCGAGCTGCGCTGTCGTGTTTTATAGTCATACACGCAGTGTATCGTTGTTGTGTAATTAAAAGCATTAAAAACAATCTGTGTGGTCTTAAAATAATTATTGGCTGATATTGTGGTCTAGCGTAAAGGTTCCAAAAACCGGTACAAGTTTCCATAGGGGGTCAGCTGGCAGGGAATCTTTTTTCTAGGATCGTTATGTGCAAGATATTTTTTTCCTATCCCATCGCGGTGTACGATTTTTTTGCCACTCTCTTTCCCAACGTTTTTTTTTCAATAGCTTATACTATTTAGATTCTTTAATTATATTTAACGTTACGTTTTCTAGCTTCATGCATTGCTTTTAATAATACATATTGCTATGAGGTATAACATTTGGTTCAGAGCATCTTTTAAGGATGTGTAACTGGAGAGGACATATTTAGCCGGGGACCTGGAGAAGTTCCAATCGGCAAGCCTATATCGGCTTGTATCACTGCAGCTACCAGCATATATATGCATGGTTTAACTAATAAGTATACGTCATAGGGCAGCAAATCAGGCCATAACTAGGATTCTGAGACAATCGAGTCGACAACCGAAGGTACGAGCCTGTAGAAGAGTCTGGGCCCTGGGGGCATGCCCTCTTCCAGAAAATTTTGGATTTCTTGAAGCTCAGATGAGCTATTTCCAGCATTTCGAGGAGTTTTCCAACAAGAAATTAACCTAACCCTAACTCTAGCTTTATTATGCGCGAAACATGAGAATAATCTTTCTTTCCTGCCGTTACTCTAATATCTGTGACATCAGAACGACAATATTAGGGGCCGACCATTTAACTTTTGGGGGGGAGGTGATTTTGAAAAAAAAATCCTGCAAGGCTATTCTAAACAAAAAAAAATACCTACACTAACAAACTGGGGGGAAAATATTCTGCCCCAGTATTTGGTGGGAAGAAATGTTGCAAAACAGCATGGTTTGCAGGGATCGATTTGACCAGACCCAGAAGATTAGCTAGTTTGATTTTCAGGGACTAGTGTAAGGTTGTGATTACGGTCAAGTTCAAAGAAATATATTTGTGACCGAAACAAGGATTTATTCATAGTTACAATAATGACGTCACAACGATTAAGTTAGTGTTGAGCTTACAGTTACGACGGGTTAGGAGCTTACGAGATTGTATTTAAACTCCAGGGGTTGTTAATGTGGAAAGATGAGGCCGTTTTTGATAAATCGTCAAATTAAGGGGCAAGTCAACATTTACTACTAATAAGTATACTAGTAATACGATATATACGTATTTAAATGCCCATAAATGTCAACAGATCGAGTTTTCTGATCAATAGCAGTCGAAGTAGAAAATATTGAATATTTTTCCAACGAATGTACGCGATAGGTCGAAGGCTTAAATGTATATAAAACTATTCACTGGTAATACTTGTTTTGAACTTGACGCGACTGCGTGACGGCATGTATATTCAATATATACTATAAGTTTCCGAACGTTCAATATCAGAGCGACTTTTGTAATTACGATTTTATTAAACTTTATAAACTGGCTAGTCATATACAAACTTAGAAACCGAAATATGCAATGAATCAATTCAGTATTTTATATAGGCTGAATTCTGTAGTCTTCAATTAGTATTTATAAATCTATTATCTACACCCGCAGTAATGTACACTGTAACTTTATAACTTTGTCTTGACGTCTTTGTCCAGTATATTACCCGTGTTACAGTAACACCTGCAAACGCTTGTAAAGTAATCAAAACATCGCGAAATATTTTAGGTGATATTGTTCGATTTTTCTACACTGTCTGTTCAAAACAATAGCTCGACAAATTCTAACAGATTTTACAATTGTTCCATATTGTAAATTTGTAGACTGGTATATGTATAACAAATCTATCTCTCATCTCTCGCAGATAATCGGTTTAAGATATGAATACGTACAAATGAAGATATGAAATGTTCAAGATTAAATGTTTTGAAACTTTTGACGACCCAAGCCTCAAGGTCAAAGGTCAAGCCCCGCATTTTCGTGAGTAAAGCTGTGATTGGCTAATTTTGAGGAAAGGAATTCTTGGCCAAAGTAGGCATACCTTACGTGAGGGCTCAGCCCGCTAAGTAGGTATGCGTAGGAGACTATGTTAATGCTGGCACCCATATAGGAATATAATTTCAGCTAATCTTATATAACATGTTTAAATTTGTTGCCTTGATTTTTCATTTTCGCTTTTTCTGAAGCAAGTTTCTAGTCCGAGCCATTCTAAGGACTTAATGTATTTTTGGCGCGCGTGGGGGAGGGGGGGGGGTATGATCCGGTTTCAATCGGACAGGAATCTCCAAAAAAACGTTTCTCCAAAGTTGGCAACTATGCATTACATAGCTAGTCTCCCTCGCAGCTGCTCTTTGTGTTCAGTTTCATCCCATGAGCGACTGCTCACTCGAGTAAAACATTCCTTTCCTGAAAACAACCAATCACAGTAATCCTTCTAAATTTTGAAAACATGACTTTCGACTTGTTAGGATATTTATGTTGCTAAATTTATTTAGATATTTATGATTGGCTAAAGTAAAACGAAGGGAATTGAATGTTGTGCTCGAGTGAGCTGCCACTCGTTGGGAGAAACCTCGTCAAAAAGAGTGGCTGCGAAGGAGACTACTATATTGCCAGCAGTTTACTTAATAACCAGCTGCCGGCTATATGGTCACTTCGAAATATAAATGTTTACTCAATAATTGTGCATGAATTTTTTTTTATGGCACGATGCAATTCCTTTGCGCAGATACATGTACGCCTAGCGTACCTATTTTTTAAATTGGCACTTTGAAAATATACATCGTTATAAAACAAAATTGAATTTTTTATACATTTAAGATATTTTAGACAAGACAAGTGCTTGTTGAATTTTCTTCCATAAAGACTATGAAAGGTTTCTGCTTTTGAATTTTCCGATCTTTTTAAAGAACTCAGAGTTCGTCTTTAAAAACTTTTACTCGTTCAACCACCGAAACTAGTCTTATTCTCCCCTTACTGTATTAAAGAATATTGGAATATATCGATATAATGGGCATCTATAATTCTGTCGTTGTTGTTGTTGTTGTGTTGTTGTTGTTGTTGTTGTTGTTGTTGTTGTACCTGGGATAACTTGTCTCGCTTATAACAGTTCCATTTTTCATGTATTTCCCTTTGATGTCTGTGACTCGCACCACATCTCCCTTTTGCAAATTTGGAAGAAGTTTAGCTGTGCGGTCATAGTACTTTTTGCTTTGCTGTCGATAATGTGATAAGCGTTTCGTAACTTCACTGGGCTCGATGACAGATGGTTTTAGCAATGTATCACTTATTGGGAATAACGTTTTCGTTCGTCTGGCCATCAGTCGTTGGGCGGGACTGCCTAAAATGTTATCACGTGGTGTGATTACCAAGCAATGTAAGGTAAGAGGAAAGGATTTCATTGCTTTTCTTTGCTGTGCTGAGATTTTTCTTTGCTGTTTGAACCGCTCTTTCTGCATACCCGTTGCTTTGGGGATATCTTGGGGAACTCGTTTTATGCTCAATTCCATATTCAGCATGAATTTCTTGAAGGTCCATCGGCAGTTAGGGTATGGCCAATGTATTTAAGCTTTGGTACTTTGAACTTGCATTTCTCTTCTTTAAGGCGCAGACCTATATTTCTCGCTCTTTCTAATTTCGTGTCTTGTTTGGCGTGTCTAATTTCGTGTCTTGTTTGGCTCTAATTTCGTGTCAAATTCGTGTCTTGTTTGGCGTTGTGATCGTAACCATAGACGACACCCAATCTGTTGGCTCTTCGACAGGTTCAGTAACTCCTAGATGTTGCATGCGATCTAGTTCCTCTTTGACTTTACTGCGTATAGCGACAGGAATTTTCCTCGGTGCATGGATTACTGGTGGTTGTCGTTGTTGTTGTTGTTGTTGTTGTTGTTGTTGTTGTTGTTGTTGTTGTTGTCGTTGTTGTTGTTGTTGTTGTTGTTGTTGGCTGTTGTTGTTGTTGTTGTTGTT
>CACRXK020009739.1:0-18688 GCA_902702795.2 Paramuricea clavata
CTTTAATGCATGATTGGACTCTGTTACGCCAATATTTATAAATATCTGAATTTTTCCCGCTTTCGTGTAAGGCTTTTTGGCGTCTCCCAATAGCAGACTTTATTGATGACGTCATCCAAGGCTTATCACACTTTCGTACTTTAATCCGTTCCAAGGGAAAGAATTTTTCAATCATCACAGTCATTGTATCGTTAAACTTTTCATATTTTGTATCCCAGTCATGTATGTCCAAGATAGGAGACCAGTCAAATGTAGTGATATATCGTCCAAAAGGCCGTATCCTGCTATCTCTGAGATCGCGTTTCCATATATGTGAATTGTCTGGCTTTGAGGGAGGAGGTTGGGCTTTCATAAGAATCGTATAATGATCACTGGTTCCAATGGGAGGAAGTTGGATTGATTCGTAAATATTATCCACCTTTGAGTTGGTTAAACACCAGTCTAAAGTTACATCAGCTCTGGTAGCTACCTTGACTATCTGCGTCAGACCAGCAATTCTTTTAAGATGGTTTGCATCGAGACCCGTGCTTCTAAAATTGAAGTCGCCCGTAATTAGGACCAAAGCTTCAGGGTGGGAATATAAAAATGAGTCCACATTGGTTTGAATGTGTGAATACAATTCTACATTTTCAGTTTGGCGGGATGCTGTTGAATGGTAAACAACAGCCAGTAAGATAACCGAGACAGAGCGGGGTAGCTTCTTTGGTCTCACTGATAACCACAGTGATTCAATCGAAGAGCTTTCAAATTCCTCAATTCGTCTACAATAGATATTGCTATTTATGTAGGCACAAACACCTCCGCCGTTTGAAACCAGTCTATCGTTCCTAAACAGATTGAAATTGGACAAGGATACCAAATTGTCAGGAATTGCAGGAGATAACCAAGTCTCTGTAATGCAGACCATGTCCGTTTGGTTAAAAGACACCACAGCGTCAAGTTCGTCGACCTTGGACGTCAGGGAGCGGAGATTACAAATTAAAAGGTTTGGTATTTTAGTGGAGGGTAACGTAGACTCAAATTTTAAGCGTTCAAGTGTATTAGATTCACAGGTTTACAACATTTTCCTTCTTCTATGTTATGCAAGTTTTGTCCTGTAGTACGATACAGGCCATTGAGAAAGTATCCCGCCGGACAAACACTCCAAGAATTTGGCCTATTGAAAATGATAGAAAAAGCATGCATGAAACGCAAGAAAGATTGACAATGCACTCAGCAGTATAAGGAATTTTCTATGGCGCGGCGTCAGTGAATACACACATCTACGCTTTTATACGACATATATATTAGTACTTCATGCACCCACAAATCCTTAGAATCCTACGGGCAATCTTTAGCTTAATTGACTTAACCCGAACCTTAATATCTCTATAACATAATAATCATAACTTTGTTCCTAAACCTATCTTAACGTTAACCGAATACAATAATCTAAAACTGTACAGCTGCAGTGTTGTTGTTATGAATTTCGGCATATGAAGCGGCATATGAAGAGTGCGAACTTTGAATTCTTATGATAAAATAACCCCCTTCTCCCATGTGTGCTGCACAGTATTTCCACGACAGAGGAAAATAAATGTCGTGAACTTGCTGTTTTAGAACGGTATTGAGGAATAAATCACAGGCATAAACCTGACCTATAATACCACTGAAAATAGTTAGGTGCATTTTTGGAATATCAAGATGGAATCGAGAAACCACTGCAATTACGCATTTCGTTACCTGTTAAGAGAGGTCCACCAGTTCGCATTTTTACATTCACTTTTTTGGTTTCGATAAAGAGAATTAGAAGAACAACATTTTGCTTCTCTCAGTCGAGAAATCTCATCCTTGTTCAAGGTCCCGAATTTGCTTCGATAAAATCCGGTAATAAAGAGTTTGTTGTTTAAGCAAGTAGACCATCCTTCTCTATCAAACGATTCCCACCAATCTGAATTCTGGCAAAAGTCTGGTTTCACTGTTACTAAAAACGCGCATATGTAAAGTTAATTCAATTAAACATGTCGTTTCAAAATAAAAAGTCAAAACTGAGAAAACCTCTAACCACGAAAAGCATGCAATGGTACAGGCATACACAATGTAATTGATATAGTCTCGATATTCCATTGTTAAGAATTAGAAAAAAAGTCCCGTGCATTTATGGTGTCATAATGCACGCGGGAAATGTTGGGAGAATGCCAGAGAAGCGTTTTTAGTAAGAAGCATGTTTACACGCTTCTAGAGTATTCTCCCAACATTACCCGAGTGAATTATCACACCATAAGCGCACGAGACGCGAGTTTTTCTATTTCTTTTATAATTTAAGTAGAAGATATTACATAGTAAACCATTTTTACCCAAAAGATCTATCTGAAATTCTCCTAACATGTACTCAGTGACGTCACGCGCATGCTTTTACTGTCGCTAGAATTTTTAAGCGAACGAAGGAGCAAAAAAACAAAATAAAACAAAACAAAACAAAACAAAACAAAATTTTGATAACATTATCATGCTAAAGTTGCGGAGAAACTGTTTAAAATTCTGGCGAAAACCCCAGTGATACACAGACTAATCTACTCATGTTTTTCAGCATCTGCATGGGCTGCTAGATTTGCCATGAAAGACGTTAAATCGTTGGTCAGTTTTAATTTTTAAAATTATTGTATTTTTTGCATTTCGACGAAAAGATATCTACAGTCTACACGTTTTTATCAAAAGCATTGAAGGTACTTTCCAAATCACTTATGTTCAGTATTTGTTGCCTTTCACTATGGTTTTGTTACTCCTGGGTTTTTTCAAGGTTTTTCACGGCTATTTTGCGCCCTTTTGCCCAAAAATTGTAGAGAGAAAAACAAATTGGACGAATGCCAAGCCGGTTAATTTTACTGTTTTTACTGTTTACATGAAGAATTATAGATAAAATTGCTTTGTTCCTTTGGTCCATTCCTTCCTGTTTTCTGATAAATTGCCGAGAAAAATGCCGCTAGTTATAAATTACCGAGAAAAAGTCGCTAATTATAAATTGCCGAGAAAAATGTCGCTAAAATGCCGAGATGAAGAGGGGGGCGAAAATACAGAAAAAGCAAAGCAGTGCTAGGGACCGCAGTGCCTTATTGCGTCACAATGCACGCGCATTCAGCCAATCAAAATGTCTGTCATATGCCGCTTATATTATAATTACGGTTATTTCGTCCCTCAAGCAAATCTATCTTTAATGTGCAGTGATAGACAATAGTTGCAGTGACTAAATATGGAACCTAATATGCAGTGATAAACTGCACAACATTTGTTGTAATAAACGTTTAATTTAATTAATAGTACTTTTCAGTGATTAAATTCATTTCAGTCTTTTTATCATTCGTATGGCATGCAGGAAGATATGTTCCCAAGAAATATTATGTGGAACTACGCGAATATTCATATATCATTTCGTCTATTTCTATAACTAATTGTAGAAGGGGTTTGAAGATCGGAAGTGCACATACATTGTTAATTTCAGGGTGTTAAAATAGCCCCTCGGTGGAGTTAGATTAACACCAAATGGTGGTGTTAAACAAAGGTGTTATCTTAGCACCCTTTTCCGCGGTGCTAATTTAACACGACGTAAATAACAATATTTGCAAAGTGTCAATTTAACACTCACATTGTTTAACACAACTTTAGAGGTGTTGAAATAACACCTACTTAAGGACAGAAGGTGTTAAAATAACACCGGTTTCTGGTGTTAAATCCTTGGTGTTAAAATAACACCATAAATGGTGTTAAGAATTTGTATTATAGTGTATGGCGTGCAGGAAGATGTTCCCAAGAAATATTATGTGGATGTACGCAAATATTCTTATATCATTACGTCTATTTCAATAACTAATTGTAGAAGGGGTTTGAAGATCGGAAGTGCACAACTACAATTACAGCTAAAAGCAGTGGAAGTAAAACGTTGTGATATGATATTACACGAGAATGAGGCCTCTCCTACAAATGAGGTTTTGGTTATAATCACCCCCGCAATTTCTCCCTTCAAAACTAATATTGCATTTACATCGATATAACTGTCCTTCATTAAATCGTACGAGCTCCTTTCACACAATGTTGAGGATGCGCGATAGATCAGGATTCAAAATGATGGGAAGCTCGCTCTGCATGATCTTAAAATTTGCAACATATTTTAAAAACAAGAGGTTTTATCATCTGAAGACTACAGCCATGCAGTATAGTCTATAGCTTGTTAAAAATCACGATCAGTGACGTACACGTGTTGCACACAAAAACGTTTGTGGTTGTGCTGATCAATTAGTATTAATTCAGAAAAACGTTATATATACGTCCATCCTAGCTCGAATGTAAACGAAATGTAATCCAAAAATTACAAATTCACTTGATATAACCCAAACAAAAGAAAATTAAATTTCTGGCAGTGAATTATAGAAAACGCTAAATTTGATAGCTTTTCTTCGAAAAATGATGAAATATACTATGAAATATACACAACAAGTTTAAAATATTGGGTTCTGTTGAGTTAAACAGAAATCATTAATCACAACATGTACAAATATGACAAACGCACATTTTCATTTAATTACTACAAAAATCGCTACTTTCTGAAAAAAACTAGATACGAAACACCTTGGATATTTTTTCTAACTTTATTCAAACTTTTTAGAGTTGAAAAAAGTTTAGAAGTATTTAAATTTTATGGAAAACAAGTGAGTTTTTATCGAAATTATTTTTATCGCCTATCGACAAAATAATTTCGATAAAAACTCACTTGTTATCCATGAAATATAAATACTTCTAAACTTTTTTCAACTCTAAAAAATATCCAAGGTGTTTTGTATCTAGTTTTTTTTCAGAAAGTAGCGGTTTTGTTGTTGTATGAAGCAAACGTATTAGTGTGTGTAAATGTTTTTGTAAAATAGTTGCCCGCATTAGGATAATATGCTATGTGAAAAGACAATGATGTAAACATCGGAATCTGCATGTATAATGAGCTACATTCGCAAAAAATCGCTTGATAGCAAATTGAGACGAACTTTATACGTATTTTTAAGCGTTTAATATATTTTTACACATTTTGCTGGGCTGCCTATGTTTTAACATTGATAGATTCTTACCTGCAGTGGACATGTTACAACACTTGAGTTTGTCGATATTGTGGAGCCAGTCAAATGCACGATATACTCCAACAACATAGAAACCAGCCTTACTACAAGTTGACCATCCTTCCTTATCAAACTTGTATTTAATATTTTCATCATAACATTGTTCATAACGTTCAGGATGATTCACAGGTTTACAACATTTTCCTACTTCTATGTTATGCAAGTTTTGTCCCGCAGTACGATAGAGGCCATTGAGAAAGTATCCCGCCGGACAGACACTCCAAGAATAAGGCCTATAGAAAAAGTTTACAAGAAACATGTACATACGAAAGTTTTATAATGCCAAGTATGCTTTTATATGGCCTATGGATGTACCTTCCCAATATTTTCCCAATCTTTATAACCTAATACTCACTTTGTTCGTAATCCCAACCTAAACGTTAAGAGATTTTGAGAGGACATTTTGGCACATTATAAGAGAAACCACCCTAATGCTGCACAGTATTACCACGTTATTCAGATTTTTGTACTGGATGTATAATTACTTTGATGTGATAATTTTCAATCTTTAATCTTAACCTGATCAAAATATCCAACTAATCGCACCAATTAGGTGGAAATTCATAGACTTTTGGTCGAAGGTATTTCAATAAATTTTGAAGGAATTTGTGAAAAGGCTCACTGCTTTCTTAACGTCCTGAACCGATAGTTTGCTTACTCTGGTCCGTTAGTAAAACAGTTGGGTTGTAATTCAAAATAGTAAAATCGGATGTTGAAGCCCGGGCAGAGGAAGTAGAATGTCGAACACTTGCTGTTTTAGAACAGAAATTAAGATAAGCAACAAGTGTAAACCTGACGGATATTGAGGCGCATTTTTAATTAATTTTAGGACACGATGCTGGAATCGAGAAACTACTAATACGCATTTCATACTTGTCGAGAGAGCTCCACTAGTTTGCATTTTTACATTCACTTCTTTGGTCTCGATAATATAGATCAGAAGAACAGCATTTTGCTTCTTCCAATCGATAAATCCCATCGTTGTTCCAGGTGCCTAATTTGCTTCGATAAAATCCGGAAATAAAGAGTTTGTCGTTATTGCAAGTTGACCATCCTTGTTTATTAAAAGAAACCCCCCAATGTTCGTTCTTGCAAGAATTTGGTTTCACCGCTCCTAAAAATAGAGGAAATATTACGTACTGTATTACAGTATACATCCTTCTGGGATTGGACAAATGTATCAACTTGATCGAAGAATTTCTCAAAATATTTTGTCAAGTAAGGGATAATGTTCATATTACTGACCTATATGTATATTAATGAAAAGCCCTTGTTTTATGTTTTTATTTCATACAGTACGTCTAGGTTTTAATTGCCATGTCTTGTCAACATCATGCTTGATTGTCGGTGAAATTTGACAAAATAATACAATTATCATAAGGTTTCTTGACACCCAAGTGATATACACTGACTAATTAAACGCCATACAAAGGCATCTACTGTTTACTGCTGCATTATACTAACTAATTGTCATCAAGAGACAGGTGACATCACTGAGTACATATTAGGAAGATTTCAAAGTCGATCTTTTCAGTAAAATTGTTTACTAACTGATCAACCTCGCAAGTAAGGCTGTCTACTTCCGCTTCTCTCCCTAACACGCTCCAGCAGAGCCCTGATTCAGGTTGGTCACGCGACACCCCAGAATATGAGATGTTTTTAATCAGCGCCCTGTATGTTACTTAGGGAGGAGTGGCTGAGTAAATCATTGTTCACAGTCACAGTTCAAATGAATTCTGAACGAATCGTATAAATGCGATACACTGTATAAAGGAAAAGCCAAACTGCCAAAGATACTCCAAAACAAAGGCAATAAATCAGGCGATTGCCGTATGCGAACCACTGACCCTGTGCCACTGATCAGTGATGCGAACCGATTCAGTTTCTCGCGGCGGTTCTTCGCTGAATACATTTTGAAGACATCTACATAGTTCGCTATTTCAAGCCTAAGATGGCTAGGAACACTCAGAATTCAATATGTTTTACAATTATAGAGGACTGTAATTAATTTTTACAATTAGAAAGGAAATAAAACTCCAACTGTCTTTTTGTCCGGCTAGATAGACAATCGGCCAAAGGCAACGCTTGTTTATAATTCCCTGTTCTTCAAAATGGCCCATATTCCATGGACACAGGGCCAAAGGTAGCCTGCGAACAGGCTCTCAAGCTGAATTGAGAGCCTGCATCGATGACTACTGAATTTGAATATCTGCGTCTCAAATCGTGACGCGCAATTCTCATTGGTCAGATGCTATAATTTATATTATTCCGCTGAGCTCTATATATGTCAACTGTTAAACACTATGCATAAAAAACACATTAACTGATCAAATTGGTCTTGGCCATCTTATCTCAAAGCACGAAATGTTCTGTTTTGAGAAAACAGTATTTAAAACATTTAAACTTTTGCTTGAATATCCTATATTTCGAAAAACAGTATAAACTGTACGGTCTAAATTTAGTTTGCACGGTCTAAATTTAGTTTGCACGAAAGTTGTAAACAACACAATATAAGGATAGACATTCCATATTTGAAATAGCGAACGTTACGGGGCAGATATTCAAATTCATTAGTCATCGATGATCATCGATGAACCAAAGTTAATTAAAATTTATAGCCTGCTAACAGAATTATGTAAAACAAGTGTTAATTCATGTCAGATAATTCCAAGGCTTTGTAACCCCTTGTATATAGGCCTATTTCCTAAGCATATGTTGTTTTGTACTAAATGTACTTATCGACTCGTATTTTTATACAAACAAGCGTCAGCCGAATTTATTTCCAAACGCTGATTGGTCAAAAGCTGAAATTAGAATCACGGGGAATTTTTACGCGGGTTGCGTGGATTGCGCGGGAGTTTAAAAGACAAAATACGAGCAATATTTAATTTTGAAAAAGTTGAAAAGCGTCCCGAAATGCCGAACAGCCGTTACAAAAAAAAAGGCAACACTTTGCTAACTTGGAAAGCGAAGACCTAAAGCACAAAGTACAATTATAGGACACGTTGTATCTGTTTGACTGTTTACCAAGGGCAAGGCAAGATATTTTAATTTTACTTTGTCTTTTTAAAAAAATATTTCCTCGCGACGTTTTTAATCATGCATGTTTACTATAGTTTTTAATTATGTTTAGACGTTCACTAACTATTTAAAACAGTGCTTTCTTTGCATGCAACAATGTATGTTATTGAGTGAATTATATACTTAGTAAAGTATAAGCCTGTTAAGTGCTGTCTGGTGTTTTGACAGCGATATACTTGTTTACTTCGCTATGCTTTTATAATCATTCTTTACACGAACGTATATTAATTAAGGTGGATTTAATATCTGAATAAAAGCAATTAAAATCAATAAATTTGTCTTTTCTATTGTTTTTAAAAGGTAATTTAATAAAGGAAAAAAACCCATTTTTTCCTTGTTTCTATAGAGTTTATAGAAACCATTTCTATCATCTAGTAGGCCTATACATATTCAAAAGTTTAAACTATAATGTAATCGCCGGAAAACTTGACTATAAAAAAGGCGAAAAAAAGGCGAAAAACAAATTCGACCAAAATCTCGACATTTAAACGAAAAACAACTTTAAAATTTTACCGTATGTGTCAGCAGTTTTCAAAAGTCTTTGTTTGTGTGTAATCTAGAACCAAAATGAGGCCATTTTGATAGGTTTTTTCTCATTAAATGAAGCTTTAGATACTTAAAAACGTCAATTGACTCTCGCACCCTTCGCCGTTGGTTGCTACTAGTAGGCTATCACTAATAGCCTATACTAGTAGCGTAGCCAATCAGAACGCACAAAATATGATAGCCTACTGGTAGGTTTATACTAAAGTAAATTATACATTTCGATTAATTCAATGTACGATATTTATAAGTAATATAGCATGGCTTGAGGGAGATGATTAGTGATTAAATGGCCCGTAACCCAAGACAGGTTTGCGGAATCCCCGAAAGCGAAGCCCGAGGGATTTCCGCAAACCTGCCGAGGATAAGGGGTCATTTAATCACTAATCTCCCGAAAAACCGTTCTATTAGTTTGTATAATAGCACAGTTGCGCTCCCGTTTAAAAATGGACAAACATGCCCTACTTGCAATCAGCGAATTTAAGCTAAAACAGTTGCTTCTTTGCTTGTGGGATGTAAAAAAGCTTGTTGTACACGCGCACTTTTTACGCTTTAATCGGTTACGCATGCACAATCTATCATTTAACGTACAACAACAAAAACGCTAATTATATTAGTATAAATCGGGGACTGCAAGTTGGTAATTTAAAGGATGCAACAACTCAGGGATCTGATGATAGACTATTGGCGGCTCTGAGCTAAGTGCATGTTGCTGTTCCTTGCACGATTATGTGAGTGAGGCACTTGCCTAATGCGTAGTCGGCCGGGAGACAAAGGGTGTGATCCTTGCCAACTGGCGATTAGAACAAATCACGCAGTCAAGCGGGCGATTAGAACAAATCCCCCAGTCAAGCGGGCGATCAGAACAAATCGCCTGCTACATTAGTAAGTAATCGACCCTGTTGAAACAAAAGAAACCCAGGCAACTATGCTATTATCAAAGTAAACACTCCTAGAAACTTGTTCTTTGTATTTCACATACTTCAGCCTATACCCTCCCACGGGACAAAGTGAGTTTAGGTGGCATGGAGCGTGTTATAGGGAGGGAAGCGGTGTCACAGTTAATGAGTATCCCCGTGTTTTGTGTATCCCCACACTAATATCCCTAGGGATGAAAGCACCCCCGGTGGGGATACCTACAACACTAGGAGGAAAGGATGCAATATTCAAAATATGAGCAGGAGGAAAGTCATTTATCTGTGCCTTTATTTTCTGGTATTAAGTATTTGCGTTTTTACAGTTATTAAATGCTGCAATAAATGTGTATAATGTGATTGTGCTTATGTTGTATAAGATAGCATGTTCGCGTCGCATAAATTGGTGTAGAACATAGTGTAGAATTACTCTTAACATAAACTCATATGGCTCCGTATTACTTGATGTCCGACGTATATGACAGGAAGTTTAAATATTACAGAACTCTGCGAGTATTTGCAGTAGAAATACGAAAGCACTACCAAAAAAATCCGCTTGAAAAGTTCTATGAAATCGAACAATGTAAAATAGACATAAATTATAAACTAGGCATACTTGAACAATGTAAACTAACCATACCATAATATATACAATAAACTCGAAGAATGTAAACAATGCATCACTAAGCCATACTTTCGCCAAATATAACTTTCAACATATCTTTTTGGTATTAGTCTTGTTCAAAACACAATCCAACACACTATTTAGAGTGTTATTTTCAAGCTTGTATGTGCAGTTCTGCATGTTTTACTTCCCGCGATATGTTATGGATACTTGTATCCCTAGTGATGTGGGAATGTAGGGTGGTTCTTTAGGGATACGCAAAACACGACCGCCATATTGCCGGGGATACACATATCCCTAGTGAGGTGAGCATGGGGATACACATATCCCTAGTGATATTAGTAGGGGATATACAAAACACGGGGATACTCATATCACTGTGACAGCGGAAGTAGAAAGTCTGGCTTGCGATATTGACATATATAAAAGCAATTACGCCTCGTGTTTTACACGCTTCTCGAGTATTCTCCCAATCTACCCAATTGTATTATGACAAAAAAGCACGAGTCTCATTTTCTATTTCTTAAATGAAAGACCATTAAAGAAATTTTTCGAATAAACTTTAAAATTTCAATCGCCAAATTTTCAGTAATTAATTTGACTTCATTTCCAATGTAATTAACCAATATGAAACATTTTCCGTGTTGATATACAGTTATATCAACACGAGTGGGAATTGGAAAGATGAGAAATTTCGAGTTCTCAAATATTATTTTTTTATAATATGACAGAAAGAAATATAAAGAATGAAATTTTCCGTGTTGACATAGAGTTATATCAACACGGCTCTTAGCCAATCAGCGTTCCCAAATGTTTTAATACGGAATTTTCACTATTATTGGAATTAAAATGTAGGAATCCTTTATCATCTTACTGTGTAAATATTTCTCTTCATACTTAAGCTGGCAAATATACCAAAAAGGTTATCCCGACTGCTGGCATAAACCTTGCCGTATAATATTCTTTTAAACCTATAGTGTTTTGCATCCTATTCTATTACATGCTTCTATTAAGCTCAACAGTGCCGGCCAGTTACGCTGTATTGTGTTTTTAAAACTTGTAAAGTCGTAAGTGCATGTTATTAAAACTTTAGTCCGAGTGTTGGTTTTAAACTACATTTACCAACTTTCTGCATGCACACTTTCCTGAACAAAGCTAACCAGAAACTATACTTTTTAATTTTAAGTCAGGTAAAAGGTCATTCCATTATTGTGTTTATATTGTAAGCCGACATTCAACAATTTGTATAATAAAACAATGAAGTTATGCACACAGGAAGCCATTTGAAAGTATAAGAAACACTACATGGAAAACTAAAACAGTAGCCGTGATTTCTGCAAATTCTTAAACTGATATTTGGATATTTCTTTTATTTCGTTAAAATATTTATATTAAATAATTTAAGGCAAATAATTATTGATAAATTTCGTGGTTCTTGGCCAATTCCTTCCGCCATGCGTTTGCTTTATCCCTTCTGTCTGCGTCGCACACTTAATTTCTTGTAATATTGTACCGAGTGCCTTACAGATTTATTACCTGCAGCTGTAATTGCGGCACTAACAACAACTACAAGCATCGACATCACTCCAGTAGTCTTCATTTTCCTTGAATTGTAACTAGCGAAAACTAGACAAAAAACAAACGAAAGAAGAATCTTTCAAATTAAATATATATTAGCTATAGTTTCAAAAGTTTATTTTTGAGCAAACATTTGCAAGAAATACACCTTTTCCATGGGAATACTACAACGATTGGGATTAAAACCAGGTGTTCCGATTAGTTCTGACCGTTTTATATCTTTTTGCAGCAAAAAGTAAGGAGTTTTGCTCCTCTATTTTTGAAAAAAATGACGAAGTTTGGATATGCAGGAGAAACTCTGTCTTCAACTCGAAAAAATATACTATAAAACATTTTGACAGTCCCAAAACGTATTTTGTACTGAACCCCAGGAATTGTTATTTATCCCGAGCTTTTAGTCCTTGTTTTATTCCTTCTAAACATGAATAAATTGATTTTTTAAAGTGATGTTATTTTCGTCATCGCATAGTATTGTTGGGCAGCCTAGCTTTGACAATGCTTATTCAGTTAACTGTTAAATGTAAGTCATGGTTATACTTGAAAATAGATTTGCAAATGCATTTAATATTTTTCTGCATAATTTGTATCATAAAATTTCCTAATTTTTTTTTAAATTCTCATAACTCCAAAAATGATTTTCGCGCGGTTTTTTAACAAATTATGTATTCGGACCCTGTTATATTTTAGCAGTTGAACGATTTTTGTTTATTGTAAGTACTCGAGTGAAAAGATTAACTGTCTTAGTATGATCTAAAATGAAAGGGAAAGGAAATTAAAGGGATAACATTTATCGAAATAAAAAGTTATATTTAAAGTTATATTTATTTTATATAAAAAAATGCAAAAAGGGATTGGCTCTAGCCTTCCAGTTTACTTATATATGGTTCAATGGAGTTAACTCGTGGGAAAAAAGCAGCTGGAAACTTGGTTACGCATGCGCCAATTAACCAAAATTTCCAATGAAACTTTAAAGATTTCCCCGAAGAAATATAGCGAGACGCTCGCGGTTGTTGTATATTTTTGAATGCTTGTTTAATTTAAGCTAGTTCTAGTCAAAGAAAGAGTAAAATGTACCCTACGTTTTTAGTGTATAGAATATCTCGTTTGAGCAGCAATGGAATATTATAATCCTGACACAATCAAGAAAACTGACCGATTTGACACGCCAAATCTGCAGTCATGCAGATACCCTAGATAAAAGCCAATCGTCGCGCCGTGGACAGCCTTGTAAAAATTTGGGTTCAAACAGAAAGAAGTTCAATGTTAATACGACTGCAAATGCATAGTCTGTCAAGATATGATGGTCTGCAGGAAGCCCGCAAAACTTGAAAGCTACAAAATAGATGATTGTTATTAATGTTATTTTTTTTTAATTTTAATTTTATTTTGTTTCTTAATGTTCAATGTTGAACTGTATACCTCATCGTGCCGAAGCCCTTTGTCTCAACTTCATTATAAACATTATTTTTCACCCTGCTCGATTTCCTTTGTTCTTATCGGGTAATATATATTCAATATTCCCCTCTAATCAATTTCCCTCTAATAATCCGCTCTAATATTCACGTGCAATGTCTTTGCAGCACAAAAAATGAGAAAAAACAACATCACGAAGGCAATATGGCATTAAGAATTATTTCTATTCTGACTATTAACGCGACCTCGCAATGTGAAAAATAAGTACGTTATTTTGAGCACCTCGGGGATATGTGCTTATTCACCCCTCAGCGCTGCGCGCCTCGGTGAATAAATCACATATCCCCTCGTTGCCTCAAAATAACCTGTACTTATTCATTGTTGTTGCACGTTTCACCTCACCTACAGGGTGCATGTATAAAAAAAAAAAGCAACCTCGGAATTTCCCAAGAAATCGACATTGTTTTAAAGACAAAAGATTTTAGGCGCCTGGGAATTTAAAATAGCACAACTAGTCGAAATTACTGCACACGCGAGTGCATAAAGCAAAATTAACAACAGTAATATGATCTATTAGCAATTCGATTTCAATTCCCAAGGGCCTAAAATCTTTTATGCTTAAGAAATGCAAAGTGATTTCTCAGGAAATTCCGAGGTTGCGTTTTTTTTTTTATACACCCTGTACAGGGTGTATCAATAAAAACGCAACCTCGGAATTTCCTAAGAAATCACTTTGCAATTCTTAAGCATAAAAGATTTTAGGCCCCTGGGAATTGAAATCGAATTGCTAATAGATCATATTACTGTTGTTGTGCATTAAATAAATGCATAAATTTTGCACTCGCGTGTGCAGTAATTTTGACAGCTATGCTATTTTAAATTCCCAGGCGCCTAAAATCTTTTGTCTTTAAAACAATGTCGAATTCTTGGGAAATTCCGAGGTTGCGCTTTTTTTGATACACCCTGTACAGGGTGTCTCAAAAAAACCCAAAATCATTGAAATTGACGTATTGTTCGATATTCAATGCCCTAGCACTAAGTTAATCCCACGAGTGCATAAAAGATTGACATAACTGCTATAATGAATGGTAATACTCAGCGTAAACTTGTTATGTCAGGCATAAACTACTAAACCCACGAATGCATATTACGCATATTACAATTTACGAAGCATTTTTAAATTCCCATGAGAAAACAAACGTTCACTTTACAAAGATATTTTAATTTTTTAAAACAAATTAATCACCCTGTCAAAATCCTTTGTGTTACGGCATTGAAATTCGAACAATACGTTATTTCAATGATTTTGGGTTTTTTTGAGACACCCTGTATATTGGACAAATATTTCAAAATACGGAAACATAAAGAGTTCAACCAGCGTGACTGTGCACAAATTAACATAAACTCACATAAATACATAACACGATGACTTTTGTTTTAGGCAGCGTTTACACTGTACCGTTTTCGTAGCGTTCTCGTATTGTTCGAGAGAACTAGACTATTGTCTTGCGTTCCCTTGAGAATTAAGAACAATACGAGAACGCTACGAAAACGGTACAGTGTAAACGCTGCCTAAGTTTCCAGACCATCATATCTTCATAGACTATGCCAAATATCAGTGATTTTTATGGCAAATAATCTCGATCAGGGACAAAAAATAAAGAATTACTTATGTATAAATATTTGGTTTTCAGTGAGTGTTATTTTGCCCCAACGTCAATGCAAATTTCATTATGTTAAGGCCCTGTCATACTATTGCGTATATGAGAGAATCGTAAGAGAAGCGTATTAAAATTAATGAAATACATTTATACCCACAAAAATCCCTTGAAATTCCGGCGTATGAGTACCGTACGACTGATGTACCTCTAGTGTGTTCAGCGTGTGCCTATATAGCTAGAGTATGCTTATGGTATAAACCATACGTCCGAATGGGCGCACACAATTTTTGACTATGTAATTAAAAAAATGTTTCTCTCTCGCCGGATCTCGCCGTATGCCAGCGTATGCCACTGTATGCGACCTTGCTTGAAACGTACAGTATACAACCTATTTCTAACGTACCCCTAGCGTATAAGTCAGCGTAAACCAGCGTATGAGCAATATTTTTCATACGCCAGCGTATGCTAGTACGATACGCAATACTGCATTCGACTGCATAGGGTGACAGGGCCTTAAAGGAGCTGTCACACTATTGCGTATGAGAGAAGCGTATGAAAATTAATGAAATAATTTTCATACGGACAAAAATCCTTTGAAATGCCAGCGTATGTGTACCGTACATCTGTCGTACCTCTAGCGTATTCAGCGTGTGCCTAAAATAGATCGCATAATGTCGATGTTTACGAAGTTACAGTTGAAGCAAGATGAAGAAAGTCAACGAGCGGCTGAATCCGAGGCGAAAGTCGAAAGTTTGGTTTCAGAACATATTTCCAAGATGGCGACCGAAATCGAATCGCTAAAAGCAACCGTGGCAGAACTAGAATTCGAGAACTCTGCAATAAAGAACGTTTTAGAGATGAAACAAAGTGAGTGGATTAAAGTAGATTCTAAGAAAAGCCCATCTATTGAAATCAAAACTGTGGATATCCCATCTGAAACCCCAGTCCATAACAGCTTTTCAACACTGAATGTTGAGGAGCCAGAAGAAGACAAAGCATATACTAGCTTTCCAGCATTGGATGACGATGAGAAAAATATGGATAGTAGCCATAAAACCAATGTCAGCCATCCAAAGCAAAAGTCTAAATCTGGAAAAATATCAACATGGAAGAATACGGAACAAAATATCGGTGCCAAGCAAAGAAATGACCTGAACAAAACCATTGTGATTGGTGATTCCATGATCAAACACATCGACAGCAAGAAAATTGAAAGGGCTGCAGGAAGTAAATCGGTTTCCCACTCTTATAGCGGAGCAAGAGTTAACCAGATTAATGAGAAATTCAAGGAACACCGAAACAAAGAGCAGTATGATTGCATCATACTTCACGTTGGGACGAATGATCTGGTTCACCAAGAGGCTGAACAAGTGGCGGCAGATATGGAAAAGCTATTAGAAGAAGTAAAGACACACACGACAAAAGTTGCTGTATCAAGTGTTATTCAAAGATATGATGGCCGAGTAAGTTCAAACAAAATAAATTGTTATAATGGCTTAGTGAAAACATTATGCTCCAAGCATAATGTTCACTTTATTAATAATAACAATATTGATAAGTCCTTTTTAAATGGCTCAAATCTACATTTGAACCGGAAAGGTGACAGTGCTCTAGGCAGTGCATTCTGCACATATATTAAATCAAATAGAGTTAAAAACCCTAGTAAGGTATCAGTGCCTTTAAGTGAAAACAACCAGGGTTTTCACCATGTTTATGGACACAGGAACAGAGAGTGGACTCTATACCTGGAATATGTCAGCCAGAGGTTGCTGAGCAAATAGATAGAAATCCTAATATTGTAAACACAAATTATGTGAGTAGCGATTTTTTAATTAGCCTAAACTCCATTCCTAAAGAAAGAGGTTTCAAAATGGCTTTTCTAAACATTGTTAGTCTGCCCAAAAAAATTGATGAAATAAGATTTTCAATGTCAAACAAGTACATTGATCTCATTGCTTTCAATGAAACACGACTTGACCAAAGTATACCTGATAACCTGATTCACCTTGATGGTTATGATATTATTAGGAAAGATAGGTCGAGAAATGGAGGTGGAGTATGTATTTATTTGCGTAGCTCAATCAATTACAATATAAGACATGATCTGATTCCCTCTGAACTAGAGGGTGTTTGTGTAGAAGTTATTAAGCCACATAGCCGACCATTTCTTATTACAACAGTTTATAGACCACCAGATTCATCATCTGAATTCTTTGACCAGTTTGAAAAATTAATCAAAACTATTGATGATGAAGATAAAGAATATTCTTGGTGATCTAAACTGTGACATGCTAAAAACAGATAAGGAATCAAATCTTCCTACAAAGAAAATTAAGTCACTATATGAATTGTATCAGTTATCACAGTTGATCAATAAAGCTACTCGAGTAACTATGACTACCACCAGCCTTATTGACCATATAGTTACCAATAAACCAGAGAAAATTTCAAATTCTGGTGTTATACATACAGGTATAAGTGATCATAGTATGATATATGCAATTAGGAAACATTCCATTTTTAAAAAAAAACAAGAAAACACTACTGAAATTAGAAATATGAAAAATTTTGATAATCAAAAATTTGTTGAGGATCTTCAGGATCAGCACTGGGAATATGTATACTTTTTTGCTGATGACCCAAACACTATGTGGGAAACTTGGAAAAAATTATTCTTAGAGATCCTTGATAAGCATGCACCACTTCAACACAAAAAAATTAGATAAAAAAAAATCCCTTGGATTACAAGTGATATAAAGAAACTTATAGTTACAAGGGACAAATTAAAAAGGAAAGCCATTATCACAAACCTAGAAAAGGATTGGAAAAATTATAAAGCAACAAGAAATAAAGTGAACATAGAGCTTAGAAATGCTAAAAAAGATTATTATTCCTCGAAAATTGCTGGTCAAAAATGTGATCCAAAAAATGCTTGGAAAACCATAAACAATCTATTAGGTAGACAAAGCAAACCAACAGTGGTGAACGAGCTAAAGCTGGGTGACAATAGTTTAACAAGTCCAAAAGATATTGCAGAGGGCTTTAATGATTATTTTTCAAGTATTGGCCCTGATTTAGCAAGCAATATTCATACTTCGAATGACAGCTTTGAAAAATATGTTAAAAATTCTAAATCAGAATTCACTGCTTTCCAGCCGGTTACCGTCAGTAATGTCAACCATCTCTTGCATGGACTTTCTGGCAATAAAGCAACTGGAATTGATAAAATTTCTTGTAAAATTATTAAAATAGCAGCTCCTGCCATTTCAGATTCGTTCACATATATTTTTAATCAGGCAGTTACTCTCTCCTCTTTCCCTGATAAATGGAAAGTGGCTAGAGTAATACCTCTCTACAAAAATGGCCAACAAAATGCAGCAGGAAACTACAGACCAATTTCAGTTTTGCCAGCTATAAGTAAAGTTATAGAACGAATTCTGTACGATCAACTATACAATTATTTAACAAAATTTGAACTTCTGAGTAATTCTCAGTTTGGTTTTCGAAAATTTCACTCTACAGCTACAGCATTACTCGACTGTACTAATGACTGGTTTATGAACTTAGACAGAAAAATGTTTAACTTTGTAGTCTTAATTGACCTGAAAAAAGCATTTGATACTGTTGATCATCAAATTCTGTTAAGAAAGTTGGAACTTCATGGAATAAAAGGAAAAGCTTTGACCTTTCTTAAATCTTACCTCACAAACCGAAAACAGAAATGCCAAATAAAAG
>CACRXK020009740.1:0-13870 GCA_902702795.2 Paramuricea clavata
TTGCATGTGTTGGTATCAATCTCGTTCCCCGAGCATGCCCGTTCGCAGGTTAAGGGTGGGCATAGCTCTGGAGAAATCGAATTGATTCACGTTGAATTTCCAACGTGAGTTCTACGCATGCTCGGCAATGTTGCAAAATATAAATAAAGTATTTAGAATTTCGCGTCGAAAATTTGATACATTTTACACTGAAATCAAATTGAAAACAACTAAAAATTATGGGGAAAATATGTACGAAAGCTTCGGTTGGATAGGGATACAACTACCTGAAAAATACAAGGAGAACTTCGACGTTTCGAGCGAAGGCGCTTCGATCTGTACTGTTAGTGTTTGTATACATCGTACTTGACCTTTACTGATAAATATAATCTCCTCAATAATAAGTATTATGTATTTTTATGCTTTAAAATTTACATTTAACTCTTCTGTCAGAATTTATGGTATACGTAGTGTTAGGTATGACAGTATATAAAAGGTCAAGTACGATGTATACAAATACTAACAGCACAAGTCGAAGCGCCTTCGCTCGAAACGTCGAGTTTTCCTTGTATTTTTCAGGTAGTTGTATCCCTATCAATCCGAAGCTTTCGTACATATTTCATCCAGAATTTCTAGTGTTTTCAATCGATTTCAGTGTAAAAAAGTAGCAAATTTTCGACGAGAAATTCCAAATACTTTGTTTATATAGAACTCACAAGTCACGTTGGAAATCCAACGTACTATCTGCCGATAGCCAATCACAGGCCTGAATCAATTCGATTTCTCCAGAGCTATGCCTACCCTTAACCTGCGAACGGGCATGCTCGGGGAACGAGTTTGGTGTTGGTATAAGAATCGTTCTTAGACTGTCAAAGGGCGGAATTGGCATTCTATATAATTAGGCTCGACACATGCAATTAAAACCAATGTCGCAACGTCATATAGTGCGACAGGCTTTTGACTGAGTCCTACGCCGCTCAGGCTTCCGCTTCTTCAATTTCTGTATACTGGCGGACGCCGATTGAAATTTGCCTTAGATTCTGCATAGAATACACAGCAAAATCCTAAATTCTAGATAAGAAAAAAATACTTATTTTAAGCAATATATTGCTTAAAATAAGAATTCAAGTGCACTTTTTCTTGGCAAGAATAATACTTACTTAAAACAAGAGTGAACCTACTTACCAAGAGCCATCTCAGGTAATCACATTTCTTGAAACAAGAAATCTAGTAAGTTTTTTCTTAACAAGTAAAATGATTTGCTTAAAATAAGAAAAAGATTTCTTACCAAGAAAAATCCGTGCCTTTTATAGGTATATATCTTGAATTATTTCTAACCAAGAATACTACTTTCTACTTGAACAAGAAGAAACTTGTAAACATATTATATTCACCTGAGTACACAACACCAGCACAGAAAAAATCATATTACAAAATTACATTGGTATCGAAGGAACTAGATTCTGTTCCGAAATATCACTTACTCGAACCGACCTGACTATGTAGCTCAGTTGGCAGAGCATTGGGCTAGTATTCCAAAGGTCGTAGGTTCGGTTCCCACCGTGGCCGGGCATATTTTCAAGCTCGCCCGGTGTGGATATACACTCAGAGTAACATCACAAACATATCATATTCACCTGAGTACACAACACCAGCACAGAAAAAAAATCATAGTATTTTATTCTTAAAACAAGCAAATATTTTCTTTTATTGAAAAAATTATATTCTTGTTTTAAGTGTTTTTTTACTATTACTGTAAGTGAATTCTTGCTTATAGCATTTAGTTAGCAAGAATAGAACTCTTCTTAAGTAAAAAACCCCTCACTATACGGACTAGTAAGGATTTACTTGAATTAAGTAGCTAATATTTCACTTGAAACAAGTAATAAACTTCTTAAAATAAGAATGAAAATTTTGCTGTGTATGATGTTCACATTGTCGGGAATGTTAGATCTTTAGGGCATATTTCTTGGTCCTAGTGCCAAGCACAACATTGTAGAGCAAGGTGTTATTATTTTCCAGCTTTTATTTCATTGATGCGTCAGTATTGTTAGTTATTTACACATATTCCAGTGTTTTGGAGAAAACATTATTTTAAAATAACGGGAATTGATAAAGTCTTTTACATTTCTATAGGTCCAGCCATTACCATGGGATTAGTTTTACCTGTCTGATAAGAGAGTTTCCAGATTTAGTTAGTGACACTAAGAGTAAATTAGGCATGAAATAAATTCCTAAATTGATCCGTTCTCTATGTCGGTATTTATTAGCCAATAAAATATTTGCCCGATGTGGTTGTTACGGAGTTACGGAGCATATAGTACTAGCTGTATATATTAAATATTAAAGTCATGGCTAGAAATCCGAGACAGTCAGCGGTCTGGCACGCGGTTTCATAAATTCAGCAGTTTTGCTTGCTGGCTCGAAGATTTTGAGATACGTCATGCCTTTCTAATTAATATTCACAAAGATGGCGGGTGGCTTGCGCCTTCCAAATTCATGCATTTCCCTTTCCATTCTCTTAACTCGTCTTGAACGTTCTTAATTTCAAATAAATGCAATTTTCTGACCCGTTTATCCAAATCTATTCGAACTCTTGCCCTACTCTTCCTATAAAGTTGTCACCAGCAATTTTTGAAAGTGTTTCATTTAATACTTTTTCTCTCACTAATATATCGGTCCTTATAAAAAAAAATCTGTCAGGGACACAATATTCTAACAGATCGACAAAATTCACGGACTTGCCTTGATTAGCCGTACGTCGAAGTTGGATCAGAACTCGATGGCGATGGGCGATCAGAGTTGGTATCTGGTTGACTCGTCGGCGTCTGGCTTGAATTTGGCTTTATATTAATAGTCTTTAGACCCGTATACAGTGCCGTGCCACTCTTTCAAAAGGGGATAAGGTATATCCAGCGAACAAATTATCTTTCTTTCATTATTCTTAGCTGCATACCGTAAATCCGGTTGACTAAGCATGATTTCATCCTCAAAAGACCAGCGATTTTTAGACAAATTGTACGACATTTTACTTTAAAAATTATGTATTGCGACATGTTTACATGTGCCAGGCGGTGCCAGGCGGTGTCAAAGCTTAGGGGAAACCCCTACAGACATTCCTGAAATAACATGGCGAACTATACGATCGGAAAAATCAAAATAGAACAAGAAATTGGCAAGTTTCTCGTCGTACAATTTCAATCAATGGCCATAACGCGTGCTATGATCACTGTCGATATTGTGCAGTTTTTCAAAGCGATTTGGAACAGGTTAGAGCACAAAATGAGGCACTTATTTTACATGCAAAATGAAGACTAAGGGGCTGTTTATATGGAAGCTCGGGTACCCGAGCTGGCTCGCATCCCCGAGATGAATTTCACCACGCGTTTACATGAAACTTACATGAAGGGCTGGCTCTTCGTGTTCTTATTTTTTTTGGCGTAAACAACTCCATATATGGTAGTTGGTTCCTTATATGGGAGTTGTTTGTGCATTCTGAATTATGTTAATTATTTGCGCATGCGTATTTGCTGAATTTCCAGCCCTACTAGGAGGGCTAGCCCTCCCTGTTGCGTTTATATGGAAAACTACCCAGCTCGTTTACCCGGGGTCTCGGGTCACACGAAGCGGGACCCCGGTTAGGCGGGCCAGCTCGGTTCTCATATAAACGCAACATGAAATTTAGTAGGAAATATTAACAAAGACGGGATCCTGCCTAAAGCGAGCTAGCTCGGGTACCCGAGCTGGCTCGCCTCATATAAACAGCCCCTAACATGTAAACATCATATACAGATTTGTGGGGGTAAAGCAAAGTATTGTGCAAAAGCGCAAGAAGCGCGTGTTTGCATCAAGTTTACGATAATTGTGCATGAATGATGAAGCTAGTATGGGGGCTTTCTAATTTCATAGTCTAATGCAAACGCGAAAATGGAACAATGTTGCTCTAGTCATGTATAATAATATTTTATTTTTTTTTGAAAGAATACCAAATAAACTACGTAGTTTAAGATTTGTGGGACGTTAATTTTCTTAATACATTTCGTTAAATCGGTAAACATAGTTGAGGAGCGCAGAAACCTTATACTATTTACTAGTAGGATTTTATGTCAGCCAAATTTTCTATTACTCGAATTTGATACGATGCGCGTGCGCGGCGGCCATGCTGTCTCAGATTTCTGGCCATGTATAAATTGACCAGCAGAAGTAAACGTTATCCATGCGGGATAAGGGATACTCTTTGCTACAAAACACAGATAAAGTAAATACAATTTCGAACTTGCGCTAATAATCTGTCAATTACATTTCAATCAGGCATGAAGGTTATAGATAAGTGGATACTTAAATTTGTCACTGTTCGATGTAGGACTTTGAATTAGGCAAACAAATCCGCCTACTTTTCAAGGCGCGTAACTCACACTTGGGTATGCTAAAGCCTGTTTTCCTGGAGTCACGATCTTTCTCAACGGCCAGTTTATAATAGCTTATACCTGTAAACCACATATAAATCATAAGTATTCTCTAGTTATAATCACTCGCGTGTTTTCAGTACTAGTTCTAACATGTTGTATTTCGAAGATCCAGTGGAAGATTAGCGAAAGCTAAACTGGCATATTTCCTTGTAAATTAACCTTCTTTAAATAAAGTTTTAATAAAAATAATAATAATAATAATAATAATAATGATAATAATTTCGGCTGATGAGAAAGATCGTGACTCAATCGTTACGACCGTTATGACCATATGGAAACCAAGCTAACAAAGGCTTGTAAAGGCTTTGCTACCAGACCTCCTTCAGTCCATTTTGCGCAGTCAGGTAATTACAATATTACGTCTTCAGACTGCTTACTTTGGTAACTTCTCAAAGAACGTTACGTTAATGCATAGAAGAAAGTACTCTCGTATGGCTTGAACATTTTGCTGTAACTCTATAAGATCAAATTAAAGTGCCCATAACCCCAAAATTGATTTTCAGCATGTTGAATGTATGCTACCAGTGGAACAGTTTTGCGAAAAAATTTTGCGTTTGGTTGAAAAGGAAAAATAATGAGGACGTCGGGTACGGGAGTCAGGGTCTAGCACAATTTGTGACGTCACGCGAGTTACTGAATATCACTACTAAATAACCGAATACAGTGATACACGAGTTTTGCCACTAAAACTTTGAACTGAAAATCATCATGATGAAATGCTAAATCTTTCGAAGTTATTATTGTCATATTTCAGGAATATACAGGGGCATGTATAAAAAAGCTGAATAGATTTGAAATTGCTCTCAATTTCGCAAAACAGATATTAGTATCCAGCTTTTGAAATGTATAGTTTCTTTCGGTACTTATAATGTAGAATAATGAAAAAAAATTCTGGAACTCAAATTTTGTAAACGGAGGGGAGGGGGGTTCCAACAAACTAAAAATGGCTTGCGCATGAAATTTAAAAGCTTTAATCGTATTTTGAGTTAATGGATGGAAAGTTTGTTGGGTTTTTAATTACGTACAAAATTTCAGACAATTTGCTTTAGTTTTAAAAGCCCTTCAACTATTCACGCAAACTTACATTTTTCAGCCTTTTGCATGATTAATTAATGCGTTTGCCTAATTTGCTTAAGTCAGCAATATGCAAATTAGGTAAAGGCATTATTTAAGCATGCGAAAGGCTTTTTAGGGGAAAATGAATAGTTGAAGGGCTTAAATTAAAGCAAATTATCTGAAATTTTGTACAGTAATTAAAAACCCAATAAACTTTCCATCCATTTTAACTCAAAATACGATTAAAGCTTTTAAATTTCTTGCGCAAGCCATTTTTAGTTGGATGGAAAAACACACCCCCCTGGTTTACAAAAATTGAGTTCGACAAATTTTTTCATTATTCTACATTATAAGTACCCAAAGAAACTATATATATCAAAAACTGGATACTAATAGCTGTTTTTCGAAATTGGCACCAATTTCAATTCTGTTCAGTTTTTTTTTATACACCCTGTATACTATAGTAAATTATATAGTATAATTATGTTCAAACTAAGCCGCGTTACTGTGGACCGTACGAATACACTTGTTGTCATGCGTACTAAAATGCAGATTCTGTATATTTTACGATTCAATTTTATGAAACTTTGCCACAGTTTCTACTACGCTGATCCTGTCTACCCAGGATAAAATATGTCGTGTTATGCTTTACGTTCCGTGGAGCGTCTCGTTATACTGAAATTTGCATACAAACGCGTTCCTGAAACCACATCTAACTGGCGTGACGTCGCAAATAATGCTCGTTCCAGACTTCTATTTTCTATTTATTTATTAACTTAACAATCGCGCGATTGATGGAAAGGACAACAGAACTATTTGTTCCTTATTAAGTCCCACCAAAAAATTTACAAAAATTACACTAAACATATAACAATACATAAAATTACAATTACATGAACTATGACTATACATTCCTACATATTTACGAACAACAGTTTGTTTGCAACGAACGGCACTTGCTACACAGAGTTTTTCACGCTCTAGGTCTATCTACATCCAAGACAGTGTTCAGTTTATTGGTATGAATATATATATATAGTTCAGTCTTAAGGATAGCGACTGAAGAGGACGTTTTTATACCAGAAGGTAAATTATTCCATAAAAACACAATTCTATTAAAATACAAGTCTCTAAAGAGAGAAGTTTTACACAAATTTGGACGAAGAAAATCGCCAGAACTGGAACGGATTGAGTGATGAAGAGGTTGGTTAATGAATTGATTAGTGTCAAGTTCGTACATCCCAGATTTGCATTTATAGAAGAAAATGATGTCTTTAATTTCATGCCAGTAAGATAGAGGAATTAGATTGAGTTTTTTCAAACGATCAGGATAGGAAGACTCATAATCTTTGAGAATGAATTTCGTAGCTCGACGTTGAATACCCTCGAGACGAAGCAAATCAGCAGAAGGTCCTTGAGGGGCCCAGATCTAGATTTCACATCCAAATGACAAGTGAGAACGAACCAGAGACAGATATAGAAGGCGACGAGCGTTCACATCAGTGAGGTGGAAACAATTTCTTCGTAGAAACCCAAGCAATCTGTCAGCTTTAGCGACTATATTGATGACATGAGAAGACCATTTCAAATCGTTGCTAACCAAGATACCCAAATCATTCTGAGTCGCGGCAAACTTAATTGGTTTTTGATTTAAGACATTACCTTGGGTTGGAGCAGAGGTTTTTCTCCGTGAAAATCGGAGAGCGACACATTTCTTGGTATTAAAATTTAGATCCCATGTGGATGGCCAATGATGGAGGGAATCCAGGTTGGATTCAAGTAGATTTCTATCAAGTGGCTGGGTTATTTGACGGTAACATTTACTGTCATCAGCAAATATAGGGACCGTGCTGTGCTTAGCTGCGTTTGGAAGATTGTTTTCAAAGATCAAGAATAGAAAAGGGCCAAGTATACTCCCTTATGGAACGCCTGACGTTGCGTAAAGAAAGGAGGAATGGTGGATGATATTCCGTCAACTACCACTCGTTCTCGCCTTTCATTCAAGTAATCCGTGAACCACTTCAACAATGTACCCGAAATGCCGTGTTGTTCGAGTTTAAAAAGAAGCATTGAATGGGAAACGGAGTCAAAGGCTTTCGAGAAGTCTAAATATATAAATCATGTCAGCTTCTTTTCAGGAATCTAAAGCCATGCCAACGTCGTGAAAAACGCGAAGAAGTTGAGTGGTACAAGATCGTTTTCTGCGAAAACCATGTTGTAAGTCACTTAGCGAGGATTGAACAAACTCAGACACGTGAATATGAACGACTTGTTCCAGAAGTTTGAAGACTAAGGACAGCAAGGAAATCGGTCGGTAATTGCTGATTTCATGAATGTCACCTTTCTTAGGAACCGGAACTACGTTAGCTTCTTTCCATTCCTGAGGAACTTTACCGAGAGAAAGGGACTTGTTGAATAGCGCCGTTAAAGACGGAGCAATTTCGTTCGAACATTCTTTCAACAATCTGGCAGATATTCCATCAGGTCCAGTGACTTAAATTTAGCAGTTAGATATTCCGACGGTCATGTGCCAAGTAAAATCGCAATATCAGCGAGTTCAAGTGTCTCTAAAATTTTTGTTTTTTAATTGACCTAAAGCAAGAATTTTTTCACGAAACTACTACACTCGTAGCATAATTTTAATAAGCTGAAAATCAATTTTGGGGTTACGGGCACTTTAAGATATTTAAAGTGGCACTCGCGTGAAAATTTTTATTTTCTTAAGCGAAAATGCTCTTAAAACGGTATAGTAACTTGTTTCGAAGATTTTTATTCCCATGCTTAGTTCTTGAGACATTTTATTTTGTTTGTAACCATGTGACGTCATTCACTCAATTGCATATATAATGAATATCAGCAATTGTTGTGTATCTTTGCTATTTTTGATGGATTTGTTTAAAAAAACAGTATACTTAATGATGTAGGTTAAATTAACAAACGAGCCGCATATTTGGAAATATTTTGACAAAAAGTAGCAAAGATACACATCAATTACTGATGCAGTGGAACCCCTATAGCTATAAGCGGACACCTCTCTTAATAAATTAAGCGCACACCTCTTTTAAGCGGAAACATATTTCAGGTTACATTCGTTTTCTGTTACTATACCATACTATTATCATAATTCCTATTAAGCGGACACCCCCTCTTTAAAGCCGGTTTTCCACTAGGCGGAATTTTGCGCGCGGAGCGGACTTTTTCTTTGTCTTGTGATTTCTCGGGTGGAACTAATTAGAAAGACAAAGAAAAATTCCGCTCCGCGCGCAATATTCCGCCTAATGAAAACCGGCTTAACGGATGCTGACACGTTACTTGGTCTCAATGGGCAAATCAACCTCTCTTAGGCGGACACATGACAGATTGTCTGCTAAAATGTATGCGATATTCGACAGTAAATAACAATTGAGATCAATTTACATGGAACATTGACAGTGACACACCAACTTCGTGCGAACAGCGAAGGAACCGAAAAATATATGTGAGATAACTGATGAAGACAACGAACTGAACAAAGATTATGGACTTGACCGGTCTCGGCTTAATGAACCAGCCATTAGATTTCCTCCGAAGCCTTTAAAGTTGTCGAGCAGCCGGCAGAATTCTCACAATTTCGAGGTTCCGCAGAACTTCCCAACGCCATTTTTAATGTAAATAACATTTTAATGGACTATCGTCTGCGTGAGCCTCGAAAGCAAACTTGTATTGATTCCTTTTTTATATGACTGATACACATATTCTAATGAACTTTTATGTACAAAGAACGGTTTTGAAATGAACTTTCATGCTAATTATTTTCCAGATATTTTTTTTACTGTTTTGCATGATACTCAAATTACACACCCATTTGAAACGTATAGCTTCGCACGCATCTTCTAATGAGTTTTACATCGTTTTGAACACGAAATAATAGGGAGTTTACGCATGTAACGGACGGCAACGTCAGGACGACGGCTATCAATACAATATCATTAATCCTATAGCACAAAAGAAATGAATAATTAAAAGTATATCTGGAGTTTCAGACGTCGTCCGTGGTCTGTTGACGACGTCAAAATGCATATTTTCACGTCTTGTAAAGTACGGTAGCATTTCAAGCCATGGCATGCAGGCGATTTTTCTAACAGCGCTAGCTTTGATCAAAATTGCTCTGAAGGATAAAGCTCTGTTTTACTCGTTCTAAACTGTATTAAATTCATAAGAAAGTAAATACAGGACAACATTTTCATACAATCAATTATTTCAAAAAGTTTGTTTAGCCTCGTCCTGACACCGCCGTTGTACATGCGTAAACTCCCTAATGCGCCTTAATTAATTAAGGAGGTCATATTGATGTGACCTAATTAATTATTCACAGGCAATTTTCAGAAGGAAGAGATGGCATTAATAACTAATTTCTTTTATTCCTACCAAAGGGCGGCGATGAATTTGGCGTGGTACTCTCAACTGAAAGGCAAGAAAGAAGCTAATGTATTCTTTGCGCCAAATTGAGCCTTTTCTTTGGAATATAAAGCCAACTTTCAAGATCTCTTTTTCGATAATATTATTACCGGCTGACAAAATGAGAACACCTATCTTCCGTATATACTAGAGTGCTCAATACTATGCATGAGGTAAAGCGTGTATAACTTATCGTTGAGAAATTGAGATGGTAAAAATTAAATCTGTCACCCAAGTTTCACGCTCAGTTGTGGCTGGCGATCATGAGAATAAAAATTATGTATTGCTACTGATCATTTATTTTGGTTGAAACATACTGTAGTTTGCTTGAAGTTAGTTACTTGTAACAACTTCAATATTTGGTAAATTATTTTCTGGTTAATTTACTCTTCTCTATATTTGGAAACTCTTATCAGTCAGGCAAAACTAATCGAGTGAACCTATAGAAATGTTAATTATTAAAGAGGCCATTTTTCGAGAACAATGTACATAACGCCATCCTTATATGTTGTATTAGCATTCCTCCATTTAAAATTGACCAGAACTCCGGAATATGTGTAAATAAATTATTCATAAAACAGCGAATAAAAGCAGGCCAATAACATCCTTGCTTCATAAAGTTATGCCTGACGCTAGAACCACGATCTGGACCTGAAGATCCGTAATTTTTCCCAAATAAAGGTATGGGAAGTTTAAATTAGAATGTATCTTCACTTTAAAGCAGTTAAGTTTAAAACAATTAATATCTTATTCCATAAAATCCCGCATTTATTTAAGGCAAATTTCGGTCGCCGTCTCGCTAATATGATAGCGATTTCAAGCATGTAGGCTGGGAAGCCATGTACGGCGATAGCAAACGAACTCATTGAACTAAATGATTGTGGAAGAAATATTGTCGTCTATTATCCATCGTATGAAAAATAATAGAGTTTAATTAAGAATTGAGGTTAGCAGAGGTTTAATGATTGAGTAAAGTTCTACAACCCAATGAAGTTTTCTAGCTTGAAATGCATACGCGTTGTATAGAAGACGTAATTTGCCGTTGTAAATTGAACGACCACTACGTCTGAAACTTCCGTGGAATTTTAATTATTCATTTCTGTTCATTCTCTTGTATTATTATTTAATAAGATATTATTAGCCGTCTGACCGTGTAGCTCAGGTGGTAGAGCGTCGATCTAGTAATTCGAAGGTCGCGGACTCGCGGGTTCAAGACCCAGCGCGGCAGGCAATATCGTTCTGCTTGCGCGCGGTCTGGAAATTATGAAATACACACTCGAGAACATTTTCAACTTAAAGGTATAATATTGAAAGGCATTTCTTGGCGCGTTCCCGTGTTAGATTTAGCCTAGCTTAAGTTCGGCGGATCATGCAGAAGAGCGGCGGGATTTATTTACGGGTGCAACAGAAGAAGCGATTGAAGCTCTGCAAAACCTGTCCTATTATGTGAACTTGGAGTGACATTGATTTTATTTCCAGCCTATGCGCCGGTCCTAATTTAAAATCTACACTTAGTCATATTTTGCATTTGAATTTTGAAGGCGCAGCAACCGCAATTTTTTCCAGTGTAACCTGATATTCTACACCGTTTGAGTCGATGTTGCATGCTCTTTTATATAATAACCTTAAAAATTCATGCGATTTCATTGGTCGAGAGCCATGATCTATTAGAGGACAGACGCATGGAATTACGTCATTAGTTTTTAAAATGTCGAAAATATTTGAAAATTCCACTGAATTTATACAAATTGAATGAATTCATGCAATTAAATTTATAAACATCAATAAATACCTTCGATTTTGACCTTGTCAATGTCACCTTTTCCAGTTGGCTTCTTCATGCACTTCGTGCAACATAGGCAATGTTTAAGTGCTTTTTAATCACCATAGTCGCTCAAAACAAAATATTGCCGTTTTATTACACGTTTTTATTTCTTTATAACAATGTTTTTTCACTGTTTTTGATGAATTTTTAGTTTTTCCTTATTTATTACCGTCTAGCGCATTCTAGCCTTAGCCAATCAGAATTCAGCACGTGACTTAAGCGAGCCAATGGCATTTCGTTATTTGTATAGATCTTGAACGCGTGATATTTGCAAAATTTCGACTTCCAAATGTTTGGGGGAATAAAAATAAACTATTTACCTGTTTAATTCAATTTTATTATATAAAACAAATAGATTACATTTTCCCGTTGTCCGTTCAGTTATAGATATATTCACAGTATGACGTCATATGTATTAAGAACAAAAAGTGACCACTCGCCTAGGCGGCTCGTGAACAATTTTTTTGTTCTTACCACATATGACGTCATACTGTGTATCTATAACTGAACAGACAATGGTTAAATGTAATCTATTTGTTAAATATTATACCAGCTAAACTGTACACCAACGTTGCAAACCAAAACAAACGTGCTTAAATGAATCCGTATATGTGTGGGCGTATAACTGCTAGGATTCACTGGTTTACGATCACTTGCAATAGTATATCTTTTCCTAATAAATATTCACAAAATAATGGAATAAGGTTGAATGTTCGTTTCCATGTACGTATGGATCCTTTTGTTTGTGTATAGCCATTTCTAGCGATAGTTATTATTGGTAACATCTTACTATTATAGATTTTTATTGTACATTGTGAAGGATGACATTGTTTTGGGCCTTCCTTCTTGGAATACTGGTAAGTTTTTAAGGAATTTTTTAAGAGAAATACTGATTTGCTTCCGAAATACTGATTTACTTCCGAATAATTAATTTGTAGAATTTGTAGTAGCCTATTACTATACGCTTAATTTATAGTACTATTAATTAAAGGATGCAAGTCTTATGTGTGTATTGCAGGGATACCATCTGCTCGCGCGCTTTTCCCTCTATCGTTGCATTTTACACTTTATTGCATCAATATGTATGTGTTACAAATTATCCCTATAGTTAGCTGCCGAACATGGTTTTCGAACCTCTCCCCATCTTATGCTCTCATTACTATCCATGGTCAAGATTTCGACGTAGGTTCTGAAGCAAAATTGTTGGCAGTTATTAGTATTATTATAATTATTGTAGGATACACATTTAGAGCTTGTACAGCTAAATTACAATATGCTTCACGGTGATAAATTTAAATGTTTATCATTTGTCGCAAGACTATATACTGTAAAAGGGGCAGTGGCAGAAATCTCAGTGGGGCGGGAGGGGGGGAGGGCGACCGACCCAACACTTTCACGCAAAATTGCCGAATTTTCGAAAATTTTGACCTACTAGTAAAAGAAGGCTAAAAACAGCCTTTTCGAGTGCACTAGTGGGGGGGGGTTGTCGGAAATTTGAAAGTTTTGTCGGAAATTTGGGAGGCTTCTCCCCCCCCCTTAGGAAGGAATTGCTATAGAGAGTTTAGTGGAAGAGGTGCTGGGAAAGATGCAGTAGGCATCATCATGCTTTACATATGTCATTGGCAGTGTGTTCAGTGTACAAGTGTATTAACATCGGACATTGTTAATTGTTTGTATATATAGGTCTTATGCTTTCATTGCATGAGTCGTATCAAAATATACATATTTCCGTTTTTAGAATCGGTGCAAAAGAGGATATAATAGTAAATAAAGCAACACATTTTCCTGCCAAAGTTTTACGAACTTTGTCGGTTAATTAATCAACACAAATATTCAGGAACAGTACTATAATCTATTGTAATCTGGATATAAACTGCAGAGTGACTTGTCGCACGGCATTTTACGACATGATATTACTTATATTTGCATATTCATATATTTTGTAAATTATATACAAATAAATGCATGGCATAATGACAAACATAACAGACAAATTTCCTACCGTATAATTTTATAACATTCCACCCGCCATAGTTTTTAAGTAAGTTATAATAAAATAAATGGAAGCGAACAGTACCGCGGATAAAAAACGCGGGTTGCGGCC
>CACRXK020009741.1:0-18683 GCA_902702795.2 Paramuricea clavata
GTCAATCGCTTTTGATAAAACCTTGACCCGCCTTGACATTGTTAAAGGGCCCCTACAGTCATTTTTTAGTCAAGTAAGTATTGTTTACATTTTTGTTATTGTCGCTACTTGACATGCGCATCACGGTATGCATACGTCTTCCAGTGTGCGGAAGTACTCATATTCATGGATACTGCATGTAAGATACAGCCAAACGAATCTCCGTGGAGTCCCCTACTTAAGGTGGCTTTTCGACTAAAAAATGACTGTAGGGTCCCTTAACTCCCTTTAATGTTATTATTACCGTCGCTTGCAACTAACTATTAACGGTCGCTTAAAAAAACATTCTCTATATTCGCGTGTTTCTGCTGGGGTCTACACCGTAGGCAAATTCGCGTGAGTGTCTTAAGTTTTCTTATTTTGACATAATAGCTATTTTGCAATAAATATATTGATATTAAATTTATTGAATCGATATTTTAAGTTTCACGCCAGTTGTACCAAAGGTTATAAGCGCTATAGCGCATAGATATCTTATATAAGATATCTATAATCATAAGTTTCAGATGGCATGCAACATGTACGCAGTGCGTACCTATTTTTGTATCTGCGAAGCAGATATATTGCCATCGCAAACGTACCGTATGTTAACACATGGCCATTCAGCGAAGAGCTTATATAATTGAGCCAATTCATGATATATTTAAGCCAATCAGCGATTAGTTTACATCGATTGTTTACATCGTGCTGGCATAATTAATGAGCTGCCTAATAAACCCAATTTTTCTTGGTACACGACTCTGAAAATCCGAAATTTGGATCTTTGAATTCCCGTGCACGATCATATTAAATATACTGAATCTGATTATAAACGAGCCAAAGACAATTGCAAGGTAAAAGGTTATAACCTAAACTACACAACGTAGTTTTAATAGGCAACTACTTTCTGAGAAGCATATTGGTGTCATATCAATATAAAATTTATGCAGCAACAGTCCCTAATAGTTAGCTGTGGAACGTGAAAACTGTAGTGTGAAATATGATATTGTAATGTCTAATGACAGTGATGACACATTGACACCTAATGTATAATGGCGCAATAAGGATAAAAATACGCAGTACGTATATAGGATTATAGGATATTTGCTGACAGACAGACAAATCACTCGCAGTACGTTTGTCTACGGATAAAAATACCACCGTTCGATTCAGCGTAAGAAATTGTACTTACCGATGTCAAATTTTACTATTAAAACAACAGTATTCTAGCGATTTATGGAAATTGTGGCCTTTGTCTTTGAAAGCCAAGCGAAATCATATTGACTATTGTTGACAAATCGCTTAAAATTATTCAGCTAATTATAAAAAATGCAGTACGTTTGATCCTTGATAACTTTGGTATCGTTGGTTTTCTCTTTTTCGGCCGCATACCAGTAGATTCGTCTCACTTCTCTCTTCATTTTGATAGTATTTTATGTCGAACGTTTTAAAGCGCAGTTTAATCAGGATGAAGGAGAGAGCATGCAAATGTTAGAATAAAAAGATTCACTTAAACGTCAAAATAAAGTATTAATAGTGTACATTTATCTTGTGTAGTCCAAATTTCGTCCTATGCTATTCATTAAATAAACTTGATATTCTATCTCTCTGAAAAGGACAAAGTTCCGGTTCCGGCCATGGTTTTTTACTAGTTCCGGCCGGAACCGGAACTCTCACAAATCAGGGTTCCGACCGGAACCGAGTTCCAGTGCACCCCTAACATTGGCAAGTGTGAACAACAAGTGACAGAACTTTTGCTGATCATATGATTACAATAAAGTTTTGAAACTTCATGGTTTGACAAGTGACAGTTTACTAAATAGCCGGCTGTTGGCTGTATAGACACTTCAAATATTGTTTGCATGACATTTTTATTTCTTGACTGCATAATTATGTTACAATCATAATCACATTTATATAAAATTAGTTACATTTTCTCGGCGGCGGGGGGGGGGGGGAGGGCAGTTGTCCTTGCTGCCCTCCGCTAAAGTCTTATTCGCTATTATATTTATTATAATAATAAGTGATGAAATATTTCAATTGTCCCATGTCATCTTCATTATTCAGTTCTTTTCAAGGAAATACAAAATGTGAATCAAGTTTTTTCGCAGATACATGTACGCTTTGCGTACCTATTTTTGTATCTGCGAAGCAGATATATATGCTATCGCAAACGTGATGTTACCGTATGTTAGCACATAGCCATTCAGCGAAGAGCTTATATAATTGAGCCAATTCATGATATATTTAAGCCAATCAGCGATTAGTTTACATCGATTGTTTACATCGTGCCCGCATTTAATGAGCTGCCGTAATAAACCCAATTTATCCTTTTCAAAATGGCGGCCTTTCGTGAGTGGGCAAAATGTTTCAAACAATTTCGTTAAAATTTTCAACGAATTGTACCGGTTTTCTATGGATTTTGCATTGTGTCTAACTCTGGGAATTTTTGCTAGTTTAGTTAATGCATTTTTCTTGGTACACGACTCTGAAAATCCGAAATTTGGATCTTTGAATTCCCGTGAACGATCATATTAAATATACTGAATCTGATTATAAACGAGCCAAAGACAATTGCAAGGTAAAAGGTTATAACCTAAACTACACAACGTAGTTTTAATAGATAACTACTTTATGATAAGCATATTGGTGTCATATCAATATAAAATTTATGCTTTATGCAGCAACAGTCCATAATAGTTAGCTGTGGAACGTGAAATCTGTAGTGTGAAATATGATATTGTAATGTCTAATGATATGACACCTAATGTATAATGGCGCAATAAGGATAAAAATACAATCGCTCGATTTAGCGTAAGAAATTGCATTTACGGATGTCAAATGTATTACTAAACAACAGTGTTCTAGCGATTTATGGCCTTCGAAAATCAAGCGAAATTGTATTGTTGACAAATCGCTCGCAGTACGTATATGGTATATTTGCTGACAGACAGACAAATCACTCGCAGTACGTTTGTCCATAGGCGTACGGGAGGGTGGGGCTGGGGGGCTGCAGCCCCCCCCCCCCAATTTTTGAGAATTTATCTATTCGGGCAAAACTTGTCTTGTCATTCGGGCAACGACGGTCTGGTGATTAGACGAATATATCAGTGATTCATAAAGCGGAACAGGAGTATTATTTCAACAAGTTCAACTTTTACAGGTTCAATCATGCACTGTAAATCTGTAATGGCAACAGTGGCGTGCTGGGTACTATTTTTCTGGAGGGGCCAGTGGGCTGTCAGCCAATATGCGCCCCTATAATGTTACACTTGATAAACGAGGGGCGAAGGCACGAGCCGAGTGCCGCAGGTGCGAGGTTTGTCTAGGGGGGTCCGGGGGCATGCCCCCCAGGAAAATTTTTGAATTTAGAGTCTCTGAAATGCCATTTCCTGGACTTTGGGGGAAGATTTGACAGAAATCTGATGGTCAGGAAACGGCATTATAACGTGTCGAAATTTGCAATTTGGTCAGAATTTAGTAGTAGTACTTAAATTATGCAATGCTAACTACTTCCAGCGATTAATCTAATCCCAATTCTGTTCTCTACTGATCTACCGTTCTGTGCACATTTACAACTTAAAGCTCTTTTATACAATAACACGCGCACCCCACGCATATGCATTTTAAGGTTTCTTTGCCTGGCTGCCAAAAGGGCATGTTTCAGCATTATTTCATTGCTTACATTACTCATGCTTCTTGTGCAAACAACTAAATTGCGTACACAACTTTGCATCAGTTATCATAACTTCAACTATCTAATTTGCGCCGCTCTCGTGATTTGTGAAGCATAATAAAGGGCATAATATAAGGGCATAATACCAGCAAAAAAGGGCATAATTCTCGTGATCGCTTGGATCGAAACCTGACCAATATTCCGGTAATGAGACATTGCCTGTGATCACTGATCATGTTTCTATATGAACGATTTCGTGTGAGCTGCGAGGTAGCAAATACGGTTAGGCAAAATAGTCTGTAATTTAATATATCTCGCCAATGCGCTTAGTCTGTTTTATACTGTAGCCTATAAACACGTCTTTTCTTGGCGGAAGTAACCATATTTTTTCGAGAATGCGTTTTTTCCCACCCACTTTCAAAATTCAGCGCCCCTTTTTCATTTTTGCGCCCCCCAAGAATTGCCAGCTGGGGGGGCCGTGGCCCCCCGGCCCCCCCTGCCAGCACGCCACTGAATGGCAACGTTTCACTACGTTTGTGTATATTTATTACCATAGATCGCATAGCTGGATTCAAGCATGTTGCGACAGCTGGTTAACCTTTATTAAAGGTCAAGTGCTCTAACTTAATCGGATTTGATTTTTAATTTACGCACATACCACAGACGTAAATCCCCTTCAACGAAGGAACAATTGCTATGGCTACTAATAAAATGTCACCACTGTATTCATTATTATTATTATTATTATTATTATTATTTAATCTTCTTTAATTTTCATGTACTATATTCATCAGTTTACCTAGCATATGTAGGCTATACAACTATTAAAATTAAACTATATAAGTATATAGTATGTAGCTACACATATTGCAAAGGTGTGGTGTCATAAGTGTGCGTAGTAACAATCGGATCAGTAATGTTTATCTCCTTTGATAGCATTGGTTGCGACCGCGGCTATGACACGTACAGCAGTCACTGAAAATAGATACTACATTATAATTGACATTGACGTAACCATACAAATACTGTACAATAACCTAATGCGTTCGGTGCGAGGAATGCAATAAGGAAATCGACAGTGATTATAAAGAGGTGCATTCTCGATTGGTTCACACTTCACAATCACAGTAAAAAAGTAAAATGTCATCCAGTGATGGAATCATCGGATTCATCCTAGTCGAAAATTAGTACTTTCTTTGTAAAAAGTATAAACATGACAACCAAGGACGATGATAACCCTAACCTTAGCTTATAATTGAAATGGCTGGGGACGACATATTTCTTTTTATATCACGTTTGTCAATCTTCAAAGGAAAGCCTTTCATTTGTAGTCTTCTCAGATTATATAATTTTATGATGACGTCACGAAATCTATGACGTCATATCATTCGGGCAATTCAGCCCAGCCCCCTCAAAAAATTTGCCCGTACGCCTATGCGTTTGTCTTTGTATTTGTAATGCCTAATGGCGCAATACGGATAAAAATACCACCGTTCGATTCAGCGTAAGAAATTGTACTTACGGATGTCAAATTTTTACTAAACAACAGTATTCTAGCGATTTATGGAAATTGTGGCCTTTGTCTTTGAAAGCCAAGCGAAATCGTATTGACTATTGTTGACAAATCGCTTAAAATTATTCAACTAATTATAAAAAATGCAGTACGTTTGATCCTTGATAACTTTGGTATCGTTGACTTTCTCTTTTTCGGCCGCATACCAGTAGATTCGTCTCACTTCTCTCTTCATTTTGATAGTATTTTTATGTCGAAGTGTCGAACGTTTTAAAGCGCAGTTTAATCAGGATACAAGGAGAGAGCATGCAAATGTTAGAATAAAAAGATTGACTTAAACGTCATAATAAAGTATTAATAGTGTACATTTATCTTGTGTAGTCCAAATTTCGTCCTATGCTATTCAATAAATAAACTTGATATTCTATCTCTCTGAAAAGGACAAAGTTCCGGTTCCGGCCATGGTTTTTATTAGTTCCGGCCGGAACCGGAACTCTCACAAATCAGGGTTCCGACCGGAACCGAGTTCCAGTGCACCCCTAACATTGGCAAGTGTAAACAACAAGTGACAGAACTTTTGCTGATCATATGATTACAATAAAGTTTTGAAACTTCATGGTTTGACAAGTGACAGTTTACTAAATAGCCGGCTGTTGGCTGTATAGACACTTCAAATATTGTTTGCATGACATTTTTATTTCTTGACTGCATAATTATGTTACAATCATAATCACATTTATATAAAATTAGTTACATTTTCTCGGCGGTGGGGGGGGGGGCGCAGTTGTCCTTGCTGCCCTCCGCTAAAGCCCTATTTGCTATTATATTTATTATAATAATAAGTGATGAAATATTTCAATTGTCCCATGTCATCTTCATTATTCAGTTCTTTTCAAGGTAATACAAAATGTGAATTAATTTTTTTCGCAGATACATGTACGCTTTGCGTACCTATTTTTAATACGTGTGTATGTGACATGCATGAATCACACGCATGAATCACTCGAGTGTCACTTGATCTCGTGTGGAATAATTTGACTGTTCACATTTCTTTAAATTATTAAAGGAATATTTTTGTTTATAGAAATGGGATACGGATTATTTTTAAATTTTTGCTAGGATTATGGATTATTCAGACCCCCCCCCCCCTAACAGGGCCTCTATAGTCCAAATTCCCACCCAACCATAGATCAAACAAGGCCAGATTTGAAGATACACTGTATGGGATACTGAGTGTTAGATAGTAAACAATTATGAACGAACTTATTGTTAGAAGGCGAATTTATAGATTTTAGTGCTGTATGGATAATTTATATAGATAGATGGATGAATATATACATGTATTAAGTATAAACTGTTATAAAACGTGCCGTTGGATGGAATAGTGTGGCAAATTAATATTTACTCTGTCGCACAGAGACCGGCAAGAATCGCGGTAAATCTATTCACACTTCCACTAGTATGTATACACTTACACTAGTATGTATGGTATACAGTTAAAATAAAGCTTTAATTAATACTTTAACTACTAATAGGTTTTTTATTCATTGATCCTTACCTTAATCTTGTATGATGACGGGGCAGACCGGGCAGTACAAAAAAACTCTTTCACTTTCGCTTTATACATATTTACATACGGTTTGCACTATTTACATAATGTTTTTCTAGAACATATTGGTAACTTGAGATGGCTCGACATATTAATTCTCACAAAATCCTTTATACAATAATTAGCGAAATATGAGTTTCCAATATGATTTGACGTGGCGAGTTGCCATTGCCGTGCGTGTTGTACAGAGTTTATTATGTAATACCTTATTAAATTCTAATCGTTTAATTGGCTGTTTATGGTCACGTGATATTGAATAGAAAATTCCATTTCCCAAGAGTGCAATGGAACGCGTTCCATTGCACTCTCCGCGAGTGCAATGGAATAAAACGTATAGTACAATTGCACTCGTTGTGTTTTCGATAAATCGCATCCCTCAAAATGCTTCTCATACGAATCTATTAGTCTGTTCTGGACTTTTGGTATTATATAAAACAAATAATGAATGTTTATGAGTGCAATGGTAAGAATATTTTCATTCGGTGAAAGATGGAATGTTCCATTCAACTCGGCTGTCGCCTCGTTGAATGGAACATTCCATCTTTCACCTCATGAAAATATTCTTACCATTGCACTCATAAACATTCATTATTTGTATAATATTACAGTTTAATATTTCTGAGCAAAACGTTGATATGCCATATGACTATCTACTGATTGCTCTGCATGCATGGTCTTTATGACTGACCATTTTGCTACATTGATTTGAATAAATACCCCCACATATGTGTTTTACACGATTTTCGCGTGTTTTCCCAGCATCCCCGAGTGCTAAAACGCCATAAAAGTAGGAGACGAGTTTTTCCGATTTCTTTTATAATTTAAGAAGAAAATATTATACACTAGCTAAGCAATTTTATTTGCATTCCTTCTAATGTGAATGTTGTTGTCTTCCCAACTCACCGGCACTAAACTCTTTTAAGTTATTAAATTGGGTTTAGTCGCAATGAATTTCAGGCGGTCTGTGCACATTACCACCGCAAAGCATCATGCGTAACTAAAAAATATCATTTATTCGTGTTCTGACCATCGAAGTGAAGAGAGCTATAGGGGCGTGGAATATTCATTGGACATGTCAATGAACCGCAGGTATAAAAGCTTTTTTTGCCGTTTCTAAAGGCAACAACCGTTACCCATAAATGTATACGAATACTTTGGCCAAACTTGTACAGTCGATTCATCGTGGTAATTATACGTCAGTCACAAAGAGTTGGACGATGATTCGAGTGTGTATTTATATTTAAAATTCTATTTTACAGTCTTTCAATTGCTAAATTCTGTAAATTATAAACCATATGCTTGCAGCTGTACTGACACATGTTATGCAAATATTTAAGATTTCGGCGTGTTCTGATGGCGCAGTGCATTTTTTTAAGGGTTCTTCAGTGGTGGGCCAAAACTGCCAAAGGGCCCATTTTCCTTGCCCTCCCCCCAGCTAGGATAGTATGCGATCGCCGAAGCAAAACAACAACTTTTTTCCGTAGACAGTCAGACTCCTCATTGATAGTCGGACGTATCAATAATCCGCGTCCAGGCCTCCGCGCGTTATCGATCGATCCCTTTGTACCCTGCGTAACCCACTGGACACTATATATATATATAACCATTACTCCATGCACGTTGTTCTTCTTCGACCACGTGTAGAAAGATGGACGATTTGCTTCGCGATGCCATAGAAAATCTACAAACTTGTTTTTCTGGTTCCGAAAATACTCAAAAACTGTTATTGCGAGGTAAAACTATATCTCATCCCAATTGAAGAGAGGAAGTATTGCAGAATACCCGTCCACTAGTAATATCATGTTTGTGATGTTGCTCTGAGCATAGACAATCCAAAAGACATGTCTTTTGGATTGTCTATGCTCCGCAGAGTGTGCATCCACACCGGGCAAGCTGAAAACTTCGCCTGACCACGATGGGAATCGAACCCGCGATTCTCACCGTACGTGGTCAGGCAAGCTTTTCAGCTTAAACTTTCAGCGATCATAGAAAATTGCAATGGCAACCTCGAATCCCATGACGAATATCGGACGTCAGCAGATTTTCAGCGGTTGTCTTCATACCAGTACCTTCTAGCACAATTTCAATTCCTTCGAATTTCATATTCTTTAAAAGCCTCCGCGGAGGAGAGAGCTTTCCATCTGAGATCATTGCGTCATGAAGTGATTGCCTTGCTTCTGGAAGTTTATGCCTCTTTTGTAGATTTTTAATATACTTCTTAAAATTTCGGCTTGTATTCCCTGAATCGTAAAGGACACTGTCGTAAAGGACACTCTACAGAGACAGCCTAAATCAATCTTACAGATCAAATATTACCGAAATCAGTAGAGTGTCTTTTCCGGAAGTTGAAAAGACAGTCAAAAGCCAGTAGAAACTTTCATGTTTTATGACGTCACGGTGAAGGAATGCAGCGTGGAACTTGTAAGTTATTTTACTTATTAGTAACTTTACTTAAGTGCCTTCCCACGAATAAAGATTCTCCCTAGTGTGAGGCGGTTTCTACAAAAAACCGAAAACCGACCAAAAAACCCCGAAAAAACCGAGTGAACCGGGTTTTTTTTTAAAAAATATGTTCGAAAATCGAAACTACGGTTTAAAAAAAACACAACACCGCTATATGAATATCTTAAACCTGTCTTCGCAGACGTCCGCCTTTATTACCAGCGAATCCAAATTCACCATCGTTTGATCCGCTTATCCGTTCAAGACCTCAAGCTCGCGCGAAATTGTAGAATGATATTAAACGTAAGGTATTTTGAAGATGTTATCAAATTTTAAACAAAATCTCTTTAGTTTTCGTGTGTAAATGCCAAAGTTGATTCATTTGCAACAGACCCGTATAAGTATGGTTCGATTTCGGTTTTCCTCCGGTTTTTTCGGTTTTCCGGTCTTTCTCCAAAAGTAACATCGAGTAATTCGGTTTTCAAAAAACATCGGTTTTACCGCCTCACCCTAGAACTTCTCCCTTTGCTCAAAAGCTTGTTTTGTGTTTGGCGAGCCATTGGCAATTTGTCAAACTAAATAAAGTTTACTAATAAGTAACTTACAAGTTCCACGCTGCATTCCTTCACCGTGACGTCATAAAACATGAACGTTTCTACTGGCTTTCGACTGTCTTTTCAACTTCCGGAAAAGACACTCTACTGATTTCGGTAATATTACTTAATATGGATAAAGACGAAGTTACTCTTATGGCTTTTGTTGATTTTAAAAAGGCTTTTGATCTAATAGACCATCAAGTCCTATTGTCTAAATTACACTTATATAGAGTAGCTGACGCAGCAATCAAATGGTTCACATCTTATCTCACTGGAAGATCCCAATTTGTAACTATTGATGGACAGCAGTCAAGTCGTTTGCCTGTTAATCATGGTGTACCGCAGGGTTCAGTACTGAAACCTATACTGTTTCTTCTATATGTAAACGACCATGGGCGTACTGGGCGGGGGGGGGGAGGCAGCCCCCCCCCCCCCAGTTTGTTGGGCAAACAAAGCCAGTCGGGCAATATTCGCTCCACAGTCGGGCAATATTGGCTTATTATAAAAAAATGGGACTAATTCTGTCAATTTTGTGGGAAATTCTGTCAATGTTGTGGTCAATTTTGCGATATCTGGAAAATTTGTGTGATGTTCCGAAAAATTTTGGTATGCCCGAAAAATTTTTGGACCCCTAAAATGGTACACTGACCGAAATTTTTTTGGCACTGGGGGAGGGGGGGAGGAGGTCGCTATTTTACAAATAGGACATGACACAAACTTAATGCTTTAGTATCCATATCTGTTTTTATTATATGGACAATGGTGTTTTACTGGAAATTACGACACTCGTAGAACTCATACGTCACTACATCCGGGACCAGGCCTAGGTGCGCGTATTTTCCGTATTTCGCCCAGACCTCGTTCACACGATACCGGCAGAGTTTGAAAACGGTACGAAATTCTTACGTTTAGGGGTTGCGTTCACACGATGCCGGTATGAAAAAATGTGAAACCGTAACGCTAACCGTAAGAGTTTGAAAACGATATGCAAACCGTAAGAGTTTGAAAACGGAACGAAATTCTACCGTCAGAGTGCCGTGTGAACGCCCAACCGTAAGAATTTCATTACGGTTATGCAAAATGAAATTAACAAAACTGCAAAAGTTGTTGTTGGATATTTTATTCTGTCTATTTTAAGTGATTTGTGCAGCATATTGTCAAAGCGGAATATATCTACCGGTATCGTGTGAACAGTTGGAACCGTGATGATTTTCTGCCGGCAGAATTCCATGCCGGTATCGTGTGAACGGGGTCCCAGTGATTTCACCCCTGCTAGTGACATACGAAGTTCGAAAATTTCCCGCCATTTTCATTGTTGTTATTTCGAAAATACAAATGGTCTTTGGTTCGTTTTTAAAACGACATTAACGTTGGAAATAAAACGAAAACATTTAAAAGACATCTTGAGATAAGGCCAAATAAAAAAAAATACTTGGTTAGCGTCACACTCTCACAAATTTTCAGAGACGGGCGGGCGGAATTTTTTTTTAATTTTTACTCGTTTTTTTAATTTTTTAATAGTATTTTTGGAGGGGATAGGGGGGCGGTTTTTCCACCATATCGGTGATATTTTTTGTACTGATGTTGCGAAGGCCGCCATTTTGCTTTAAGAACCTTGTATACCCAACACCACGCGCTCCTATCGATCAGTATATAGCGCGAAGGTCTGAGCATGAGAAAAATTTCAAATATTAAACTGTTTTAAGCTGTAAAACGAAGAGATTTACATAAAAAAAATTTTAAAAAATTCAGAGGCGGCAGAAAATCGAGAGGCGGGCGGTGACGCTAACCAAGTATTTTTTTTTATTTGGCCTAAGTAAAATTTATTCTAGTTTTATGTTTGCACTATAATTTAAAAAATTTTTTCGCGTGTTTATTTACATGTCGTCTTTGTGTGCATTTTGAATAAGTGAATGAATGTTATTCTGAATAAGTCCATATAATAAACAGAACATTAAACGGTTGCGAGAAGTTATGGATTTATGTTCTCGTCAGTTAGTTTAATTAATTAAATTGGTTTAGTTTAGTTTTATAATAGATTTACCACAGATTACATACGAAACATATTATAATACAGACAGTAGTTACAGTTTACAAAAGTCCCAATACTAGATTCCCCTTATTACGTTTTCGTAGCGCTTTGCATTGTGGTTATAGTGGTATCTCTGATATTCAAGATGGCTTATTTTTGTCCCGACCCGTGCAAGAACTTTAAAAAAAGCTAGGGTCAGGTGCATGATAGCCAACAGCAAAATATTCGCGAAAACATTCAATATTTTCATTCGAGGCAGCTATCAGTTATCAATGATACCACTATAACCACAATGCAAAGCGCTACGAAAACGTAATAAGGGGAATCATCAATTGACATTCAATCCCTTAATTGACAAAGTCCGAAAGACAACATCTTGATTAATCCATAGTTAATATCCAAGACACATGATTGAAACATGACTATAAACACGAGCTTTTTATATTTAGATAAGCAGAGGCGACTGTTCCTCGAGAGAAAATCTAACTTAATAATTTTAATGTTATAAATTATTAAGCCAAATGGCGCTTATAATCTTATGAATCAGAATGTAGGCCTATGATTCTTTATGGAGCGGCATAAGGCTTGCATCTAACTAATGACTTTGAATGCGTTGATATTTGTGTACTTATTTCAGAATACACAGTATAGGTACTACTGTCCCCTAAGTGAGAAAATCCTGGGCATACGGGATAAGGTCCTGCATGTCCAAAATTATGAACTACTGCATGTACAGATGGACCGTTATATCTGCACGTAAAAATAAAAAGCTTCACTAGTTTGTGATATTAGTATTCATAGACTCTAGTCACCGTCTAATTTAAATTCTGTTGTTATGGAAATTAGTCTAAGGACAATCCAAACGTGTTTACCGTACATGCCTGATGCGAGACATGTTACAGGACTGACTAAATAATGGATATCGATGATTCCAGCTATCGACTAATTTTTTATCTAGTTTGGTGCAGATGATGTAAAGGTATTAAGTATCCGATAAATGTCAGTCCTTAGAAGAACAGGACGGACTGAAATATACTATTTCAAGCTGCTTACTTTAAACGTTTTACATTTGGTATGGAGAATTGTTGGCTGAGATGAATTAAAAATATCATTTTCATTATTAATTAAAATTATTAAATTTTGAAAGGTTCCTCGAAAATAGAAATTTCGAGTTGAAATTAGATCCATCTTTCATCGTAGAATGGCGTAGTTATATTCATTTGCTCTTTGACTAAAATGTTTAGCTGTATTAATGCTAAACATGCCGTTTTTGAGAATTTGGTTTGCAACTAGGTTTCAACATCCAATCACGCCATCAGCCCATTGAAAACATTAGCAATGTCAATGGAAAACATTAGGTCACGTCAGCTAGTTTCCTATCCATTTATTATATTATCCATGGTCCCATGAAGAGAGTTGTTGGTGTTTCACCAGCAGTGCAATGTGGTGTGTTTCTATATTTTATTTGGAATTTGGATAGTTTGGTCTGCGTAGAGACTGGGTCTTCCTTCATTGAAGTCAGAGATTGTTTCAAGGTTTGAATGAATCTATCTGCTAAGCAGTTAGTTTTCTGGATTTTATGGTGCTGAAGTTACGTGTTTAAGTTTGATTTTCTGTTTGCCGATTGGTCAAAACCGTATCACGTGCGGGTCCACAAAACGTCATGTTCACTGCGTGCTTTGCCAAGGAGGCAACCGGTCCATAATGAAACATTTATTGATCGGTCAATAACAAAATAGGTGCAATACGCATGCGTGTCAACCATGAAGTTCCAAAGTTCATTTTTTTAACTTTTTATTAAGTTTACGGCGTTCAAATCCAGTTTTGGTTTCAAATTAAGTTCACTCCAATAACCGGTGAATTATTCATACTTTGACACTTATATACTATATACTATATAACAATTAAAACACTTATTTACTGAGATCTCGGGAAAGTAGTGTGTTTTGTGGCCCCTCGACCGCTGTTGTTGCCTTCGGCTTCGCCTCCACAAAACACACTGTTTCCCTCGGTCTCAGTAAATAAGTGATAATCAGTAACTTCATAAGTCATCATGTCATGCTGCATGGTTCGAAACTGGTATTTTGTTCCGATAACCGAAAATTAGACTAATTAGTCACTATGCTTAAATTTAAAGAATATTGCTAGCAGCACAACTTGATATATTAAATATACTATGTAAAGAACCATTAATGCTTGTATATTTTGTATATTTTGTGTATTTGATTGTCCTTTATTATATAGCATTTCTTTTACTGTAAAATTTTAATACAGTGTTCCAAAACCATACTAGTAAACGCCGTCCTCGAATAAACGCCGCAGCGCAAAAATGTAATAAACTCCGCGGCGGTTAATCGAGTAAATACGATAAACTGGTGGACACTTGGAGACTGCATGTATACCTGCGCCAGCGAATTAATTATCATACTTAATTTATACATAACTTATTACTTATTTTTATTTCTCAAGGATTTATACAAAAGGTTAATTCAATTTAATTTGCAACGTTTCGGACATTTTAAATGTCCGTCTTCAGGCGACAATTGTTGTTAATGTTATATTCAAAAATGCTGACGATTTAACTTAACCACAGAATAGAAAATAAGACCAGAAGCCTCACTCAGCCAAAATTGTGTCCGAGATTTTTTATGCGCAGGCGCGAGCCAGCAAGTGTAATCCATGCCATCAAACGCGAGCAATTACGCCATCAATTGCCATTACCAGGTAATAAAGATTGCTGTTTTAACCGTTTTGCTAACGAACGCTGACGTGATGTTCGCAGCAAGTGTCACACACGTCATCTAGCGTGCGAAATTCGTGATCCGCAAGGCGAAAATCGCGGACACGAAAATGTTAAGGAAAGGTGTACAGTGAGACTTCTGGTCGATTATATATTCTATGACTTAACTGTCAGTCACGTCATTTTGCGCGTGCGTCAATATGCACTTGCGCGCGCGTGTTCTTGTTTACACGTTCGTTCTTAAAATACTTATTTAACAATGGTCTCCACATCACCAATTGTTCGAAATTATTCAAAACCGTGTAGCCATTATATTGTTCTCTTAAAGACTCAATTCCTTCTCTCACTTTCTTTTGTTTTAATCAATTTTCAGATGTTATCACTCGTGCCTTTTCCCAATCAATCCCACTCTCGCAATCAACGCTATGTCTCGCCAAACCTCCATCTTCCTTACCCATTCTTTCTTCTGCCGAATAATTTATACAGTGGGCTTATTACGCATTCAGTTTACTCTGCCCAGTAATGAAAGCAAGATAAAGTTTTGCTAATTTGTCATCTAATTTTCATCCAAATTTGCTAGGATGGTCAACGAAAAACGCATGAAAACTCATACCCAAAGCATGGAGGTGCCCTGATAGAATCGCTTTGTGTTATGGCGGAAAATGCATGCAAACAGCATCAAACCATTCGCGCGCACTAAATTTCGCTCATTTTAATTTCGCACACCTATCACATGCGCAAAGTCTAATACTGCGCAAATTTAACTACAGGTAAGTAAGTTTAAATTAGCTACACAGTGGCGTGCTGGGTACTATTTTTCTGGGGGGGCCAGTCGGCTGGCAACCAATATGCGCCCCTATAATATTATGCTTGATAAACGAGGGCCGAAGGCACGAGCCGAGCGCCGCAGGTGCGAGGTTTGTCTAGGGGGGTCCGGGGGCATGCCCCCCAGGAATATTTTTGAATTTAGAGTCTCTGAAATGCCATTTCCTGGACTTTGGGGGAAGATTTGACAGAAATTTGATGGTCAGAAAACGGCATTACAACGTGTCGAAATTTGCAAATTGGTTAGAATTTAGTAGTAGTACTTAAATTGGGCAATGCTAACTACTTCCAGCAATTAATCTAATCCCAATTCTATTCCGTCTACTGATCTGAATACATTGACAACTTACAGCTCTTTTATACAATAACACACGGACCCCACGCATATGCATTTTAAGGCTTCCTTGCCTGGCTGCCAAAAGGGCGCGTTTCAGCATTATATCTCATTACTTACATTACTCATTATGTTTCTTGCGCAAACAACAAAATTGCGTACACAACTTTACATTATCATAACTTCAACTATCTAATTTGCGCCGTTCTCGTGATTCGTGAAGTATAATATTAAGGGCATAATATAAGGGTATAATACCAGCAAAAAAGGGCACAATTCCCGTGATCGCTTCGAAGCCTGATCAATATTCCGGTAATGAGACATTGCGTGTGATCACTGATCATGTTTCTATATGAACGAGTGATTTCGTGTGAGTCGTGAGGTAGCAAATACGTTAGACAAAATAGTCTGCAATTTAATATGCTCACTTTGTCGCCTATGCGCTTAGTCTGTTTATAAGTCTATAAACACATCTTTCCTTGGCGGAATTAGTAACTATATTTTTTCGAATGCGTTTCTTCCCACCTACTTTCAAAATTCGGCGCGGGATCGGCGCCCCCTTTTCATTTTTGCGCCCCCCAAAAATTGCCAGCTGGGGGGGGCCGTGGCCCCCAGCCCCCCCCCCCCCTGCCAGCACGCCACTGTAGCTACACTTACATTACAACATTACATTATTTAGCTCACTCCGGTTGGGGCTTTTCAGTGACCGACGACATCAAGTATTACGCTTTTAGTATGTTACTTATTTAGCCTAGACTATTTATCTTTACAACAATCGTGTTTACAAGTTTTCTTAACCGTGTTAATCCTAACCCACTGTGTCAACTTTCCCTATGGGAGGAAACCAGAGCGCCCGGAGGAAAACCCACAACTTTCGACAGAGCGTTGACAGACTCTTTTCACATGAGTCTGTAGCGACAATCGAACCCACGATCTCAGAGGTAAAAGGCGCTTGCTCTGACGAGTGCGCCACCGAAGCACTTCGATCTATTTGTCGATAAAAGCGGTTACAACATTTGTAAAACTGAATGTCTATACATAAATATCAAACTCGTATTTAAAATACAAACATCGGTAAACGGTTTAATATGAATTAAAGACTTATCACAACCTGTGCTAAAAGCGGCTTTCTGCATGATTGGTTCCAAGCAGATGAGTATTTTTTTAAACTGATAAAACTGCATGCTTATTTTGGCGGGCATGCAAGTTTTAACCGATAAACCTAAACTCTAAAGGCTGCTGAGCCTGAAGAAAAACCAAAGGAAAAAAGATGAAATAAAGCAATCTAGGCGTAGATAAAGAAATATTAAGAGCCCAATGATTTTTTTGCCGAGAAAATGTTGACAAAACATCGACGAACATATCGCAAATCGGTGCGTCAATCCCGGACGAACCTCCCTGCAAGTATGTTTGTTATATAACTATATACCTATGTTCGACGAAAAACCGTCCTCTTCTTAAGCTTTATTATACATCCTAACTTCATCGCCGGATCAACATCAAATTTCTTTGAAATTTCTTTCAACAAATTTGAGAGCGTGGACATCGAATTTCGGACGTGGAAATTGAAATTAAATTTCGTGAAATTAAATTTCCGAGGTGAATATGTATTACAATCACGAGAACAGAAGGAAGAAAGCAATGCATGGCGCCGATCAGAAATAGGCACGGAACATATTTATGGGACATTCGTATTTGCTTCATTATATTTTCGTCTAGTTTAAAAAAATAGAATGTTCACTTACTTTACAGAAGTTTTAGCACAGCGTATTTTACAAATTCGTTGCTATACCAGCGTGTTTTCATTTGACAACAACGTTTAGTTATCAGCAACACGTTTTATGAGTGTCTCCAAGCAATTTTGTTTTAGTGCGTTTCCAAGCAATCTGTTTCATATAATTTGTGTAAAATTTTAATTTTAATTTTTAATTTAAATTGTTAATTTTGACATGGAATTAAAATTAATTTTGATCTCTTTTTTCATAACATCGACATGTCGACACGCGATATTAAATTTATCACGTATATAGCTATATTTATTAAAATCTTAGATTTGAAAATAGTGGAGAACTAGGCAATCTATATGGTCTAAAGACAATACATTACTATAAAAATATGATTAATTAAAATTTGTACGAAGACCTGCAATCAATATTGAAATACGCAACATGAACGCCCTTGGGCAATCATGTAGGGTACTTAGAAATTGGAAATTTGATGTCAAAGTCTCTGTATATCATAAAAATACAACGATCCATTCAACTTTTAATATAAAATATTGCGTCATTTCTGCATTATTTATTTTATTGTTAGCAAATTGTATTAATTGACGCGTTTGCTACTGCAGTTTACTACATACGAAGCGTGTTTTTTAAAGAAAGAGGCAACACTATATAATAATGGACAATTAGCCATAACGCTTTTTCGTTGGTCCTGTATGTTTTATTGATATATAGCTACGTAGTTTTGAAAGAACGAGGCAACACTATATTATATGCACAATTAGCCATAACGCTTTTGTCGTTGGTCTGGTAGGCTTTATTGATATATACGTAGTTTTGAAAGAACGAGGCAACACTATATATATACGCACAATTAATTTGCCATAACGCTTTTGTCGTTGGTCTGGTAGGTTTTATTGATATATACGTGGCGGAAAGAAGGAGGCAACACTATATGTGCACAAGTAGGTTAAAAATTAACACCCCCCCCCCCCCGCCATTAAACCATCTTCACCATCTTACACCATATTCACCACCTGACAACAACTGTTCAGCTGAACCATCCTACACCATCCGACACCACACTACAAGCGTCTGACAAACAAAGCATCTGACACCATCTTACACCATCTTCACCACCTGACAACCGATGGCTATATTGGACATATATGTTTAT
>CACRXK020009742.1:8485-18682 GCA_902702795.2 Paramuricea clavata
CTGTCAATCACGAAATATTGCTTCGCCGTCTCCAAAATGAGTTTGGCATTCACGGAAAAGTCTTGGATTGGTTTAAATCATACCAACCTCGTTCCCAGGCTCTTTGCTCTTGTGAAGCAAAGACCCTGGTCGGGGCTGGTCACGTGACCCCGCAGGGAGGGGTGGTAGAGGAGTCTGTTTGTTGCGTTTGGAAAATTGCAATTTTATGTGTTATAGTTTCGGGTGATAAAAATGTAATTTGCAACAAGAAATCGTGAAAGGAACAGTTTTAAATTCGTATTCATCATGACACAACTTCCTGCTATACTGAAAGTCATCAATTATAAGTGTTACGGTACATTTCAAGCAAGAAGCTGGATCATATTTCACTTCCAAGGACTCCACACGCGCCTGGCTTGCGAAGTTGAGCGCGCATCGCCGTAGAAACATATATGTCTTCCTAATTCTATACCGACTGATCGATCAAACGATACTAAATGAACGATATGGTTGTTTATGGTTGAAGTGTATCCTGTCCGATATTAAACAAAGCCAAAGGATTTATTTTATAATGGAAGATTTCCCAAACATCGCTAACTGTGTGTAAACAATAGTGCTATCTTGACTGTGAAAGCACATGATTAATTAAAACCCGTTATGGACTGTAAAATTCCTTTCATTTACATTGCTGAAACTCAACGATCAAGAATGATTATGTCGAAGACTCGAAGTATAGCTATCTGTCATCAGACGAACACCAAGACTCCACTGTGCGTTTCCGTGCGTGCGGTACATATAACTTGAATATTTAGGACGATATATGCACCAGATTGCACCAGACACTGGTATTGTACTTCATAGTAAATTATTTCATATTTTGTGTGTTACAGTAATTTACAGCAGGTACATTAATTTATAAACCTTATAAAGACCTTTCATTCCCATTGCCAATTCAGGGCTTTATATTTGAAGAATAACCCGACAGCTTCTTTGGACTTGTATAATGCTGCTGTGAGTCATCAATATTTAAATCAACTTTAAATAATCTTTATCGTATACTGTATAAATGACATTTTAGCAGTTTCACCAAACCATACTAGACGCAAACAACCTATCTATCAATGGAAACTTTAAAAGGCTTATTAAAACTCATTAATTAAGTAATTCTATGAGCTGGACTTCGTGCGCATATATACAGTTTATGAATTATGTATATATATCCCTGATAAAACGTAGGGACACTTTATACCAGATATAATAAAAAATACTTTGCTAAACCTTTTCGGCTATCATTCCTTTGCATTCAAGGGGCGAGGGTGAATGGCTATATAATTCATATCGGAGATTCTGTGCAATCTGATTTTGGCTTCAACAAACAGGTACTCGTGCAGACAAAAAAGGAAATGCATACAGTTGTCAATTGTCGTATAATTCTTACTGTCGATCCCAAACAATTTTGTACGCTAACATTCCTTCCTACCTGGTGTTGAATATAAACGATGATAACCTTTTTAAAAAAATCTAGAGCACTATGTCTATAAACCGTTTTAGAATCAATTAATAGAATGGACATTCAATGTCTATTTGGCTAGTGTCCAAATGTGTAACGTTTGCTGTAAGACCAGCAAGGCGTAGCGCCTACGACCTACACAGTCGCTTTTGAGACCTCTATTTAACAAAATTTATACCGTTTCCATATGACAACAATTCAATGGCACATTATAAGAATATTATACGTATCTGAACCAGAGCCAGATACAGAAACGTACGCGTGAAATGAAACTGCGCCCGAACCCCGAGACAATAAAAAGGCAAATATTTCCAAGCATATACGATCATACGTTTTCGTTGCTTGATTTTCTGATTTGTTTGTTGCTATAAGAATCTACAGTTTAGCATGTTTGTATAATTTAAAAGCAAACAGAAACCAATTTAGCAAGTATTTTGAAGTATATATGATTCTCAAAGATGATTGTATAGAACGGTCACTCCTTGCAATCGAAGTGTGAGGTGCGGAAGTGGAAACATGTAATTTGATACTTTTCCATCCCCTCTTAGGTTATCAATTTTCTATGGGTCACGTGACCAGCCCCGACCAGGGTCTTTGCTTCACAAGAGCAAAAAGCCTGGGAACGAGGTTGAAATCATACCTGCACAACAGAGATCAGCAAATCTCTATCGAAAGTATGCTATCCCAACGTTTCGATTTGGACTCAGGAGTTCCACAAGGATCGTGCGTGGGTCCCCTTCTTTTTATTATATATGCATCCAAGCTGTTTAAAATAATTGATGATCAGCATCCTGACTCACATGGTTATGCCGACGACACAAAGCTCTACCTCAGTTTTAAGCCAAGTTTAAGTACGTCACAGGAAGACGCTTTATGTGCGACGTTTTCTTGTATCGAAAAGATAAGACGCTGGATGATCCAGGATAAACTCTGATGAACGATGGCAAAACTGAATTCTTGGTCATTGGCACTCGTCAGCAATTATGTAAACTCCTGCCTATCAGCATTTCAGTGAATAATTCTGTGATTTCTCCTAGCCCGCATATTAAAAACCTCGGCAGCTGGTTGGACTCGAACTTAAACATGACGACTCATATCACAAAAGTATGTAAAGCCTGTTTTTTCCACCTGTATGATATCAGACGAATTAAGAAATATCTATCAAGAGACAACTTACTGATCTTAGTACATGCTTTCATCACTAGCAGGCTTGACTACTGTAATAGCTTGTTTTACGGTCTCCCTGGAAAGCAAATATCTAAACTACAGTGTGTTCAGAATGCCGCCGCAAGATTAGTAATGGACGTTCCGAAATATTCCCATATTACGCCGGTACTGTATGAACTACACTGGCTTCCGGTACGTGCCAGAATGCAATTCAAGGTGTTACTATTTGCTTTTAAAGCTATACACGATCTAGCACCATCTTATATTAAGGATCTCATAAATGTTAAATCGAAGTCGTCCTTCAACTTAAGATCTAACAGTGGCACTCTACTGGAACCTCCAGCAGGCAGGATGCTTACTATACCTTGGGCGCTCGATCCTTTCACGCGGCTGCACCTCATCTTTGGAATAGTCTTCCACTTGGTATACGTTCACTTACATCTATTGACTTGTTCAAGAAATCAATTAAAACTCATCTTTTTAGGAACGTTTTTAACGAATTCAGTAACAATGTAACTAATCAATAATGTAAATACTGTATCTATTCTTAACTCTGTGAAGCGCTTTTGATCAATTACTGTAAATAGCGCTATATAAGTAATACATTTATTATTATTATTGTTATTATTATTGTTATTATTATTATTATTATTCATTATTATTATTACGACCACGAAGGCAGACAGACGTGCTGCTGCTGGTCGTCAACGTTTAACTAAATTTTATCTGGTACAAGCAACATATTTTACTTCTTGTGTATATTTTACGCTCTTACGTGATTACTATGAAACAAATATCGATAGTCGGGTTGTTTACGGTCCTTGTTATATACACTTTCTGTGGTTTGGATTTTAAAAGTCTTGGACGACATCAATGGCGATGCAAAGCGAAGCTCGGAGATAAAGATAGGGATTCATCAACTACAGCGAACGAACGGAACTCAGGGATATTAGATTCGGAGCAAGACAATTTATTCGATGGAGCGAGTGAGGTATTAACAACGCAAGTTTCTAATACGAGCGGTGTTAAATGTGCGTGTGGTAAACATTGCAAAGGTCTAAGAGGGTTGAAAGTGCATCAACGATCATGCCGTTTCATTGCTGGGCTTAATGAAGAAATAGCTACAATGGATGACGAGAGAAGCGAGGAAGGGGAAATTGATATTGGTGAATCTATGCCACCTGAACATCCGGAACTTAAACCAGGTATAAAACTGCCAAAATCAGATAGTGAATGGGCAAATTCTGATCTATTTTTCAGGGCGGAACTAGCTATGGACAGCATGAACGACTTTAATATTAACAATGTAATTTTTTACATGTCTAACAAAGTGTATAATTACTTCGCTGACAATTTTGGTATTATTCAACGCACAAAGGATGTAGAACCAAACAGTCTTTTGTTAAAATACAAAGAATTTTCGAAACAACAGCTCAAACAAGAATTGAAAAATTTGAAGCGGGACACTCATGAGAATTTACGGTCGATTAAGTATGTTGCTAAACTATTGCGTGGGAAGCTTACTGGTAAACAAAGTGCAAATGATACCGGTAATAGGGCGACCACAATAACGAGATTAAAAACAATTTCTGGGCGTACACAAAAACGTTTCTAGAAGCTGATGAAAAGCTAAAACCTGTATTCAATAAACTAATTTGTACGGACTACTTTAAAACATTCTTGAGATGTAGCAACCCAATGCGTCGTTTTAATATCCCATCTTGGATACCCCGATTTAAAGAACCAGATCAGGCTTTTGACGATTCGCCGCCAACCTACCGGGAAATTAGCAAGATAATACACAAAATGAAAGCAAGCGGGTCTCCTTGCCCTTTAGACCAAATTCCCATTATTGTTTTTAAGAAGTCACCCTACCTTCGATCATATTTAACTATGATAATAAGTAAGATCTGGACAGCTGGAGAAATTCCCATAATCTGGAAGAAAGCTGCTTCGATCTTAATCCATAAGAGTAACTCAGTAAATGAACCTGAAAATTTTAGACCAATTACTTTAGAATCGGTTCACTAAAAGTTTTTACATCAGCTCTACGAAACAAAATGTTCCATTTCCTTAGAACAAATGGCTTTATTGAACAAGGTATTCAAAAGGGATTTGTACCTGGGATTTCCGGCAACTACGAACGCACGGCTCACTTAGCGTACCTTATACGTCAAGCCAAAAGGCGGCCGAGATCATTAGTAGTGACATTGCTTGATCTTCGTAATGCATTTGGCGAAGTGCATCATCGCTTAATACCAGTTGTATTAAAATACCACCATATGCCTGAGTCAGTAATTCAGTTAATCGACAGTTTGTACAGAAACTTCCATGCATACCACAGTTATTACTGATTCCTATAGTACCGAGTTCATGCATGTCGAGAAAGGCGTCCTACAAGGTGATTGTCTAAGTCCACTGTTATTTAATCTGCTAGTCAACACCTTTGTCCAGTATATAAAATCAGAGAAGTTTACCCAGTTAGGATACTCGCCCGAAACACTGATATCAGTTTGCCGACGATGCGGCAGTTATAACGGGACAAACGTATGAAAATCAGATCTTGTTAAATGCTTTCACTGCGTGGTGTACGTGGTGTGATATGAAATTCAGGGTGGACAAATGTAAGACATTTGGTATAGAAAAAGTAAATTCTGCTGCTAAGCAAACTTTCCGAAAGTTTTTGTTAATACTGAGCCAATACCAACAGTTGATAATGGGGGTAATTTAAAGTACTTAGGAAGATACTTCAGTTTTGAGATGGATAACAGCGCTCATAAGCAGGAACTTCTGGAAATGGTGGAAAATATTCTCAAGAAAATAGATCTGTTGCCCTTACACCCCAAGTACAAATTGGAACTCTATCAATTTTACTTAATGTCGAAAATTTCCTGGCATTTAACTATTGCCGATATTGAAAAGACCTGGATAAAAGAAAATTTAGACAACTTGTGTCATAATAAGTTACGTAGATGGCTAGAGATTCCTCCCAATGGTACTCTTGACATTGTTCTCTTAGCGAAAACAAAGTTTGGCTTGAATGTTATTGATGTTTCCACTAAGCATGCTCAGTGTCAGCCACTGTCAGGTATCTTTTAGAAGTCAGTTAAGGAACTCAACCAATGAAGACGCCAGACATGTATACAGTAGCACAAGATCGGGTTTTAACATTCAGTATGATCGTTTTAACAATTGTCGAGAGGTTCTAAAGGAAATTAGAGACGAAAAACTAGATAAAGTGAACAAGCTTGTATCACAGAGCATCGTTGTTAAAGCCCTTTGGCAGGAAACGCTTGTATCAGATGTGAAACAATGGCATCGAACCCTCAACAAATTACCCAAGAACATATTCAATTTTTGTATCCGTTACATAAACAACACCTTACCAACCTTGAAGAATATGGTTCTTTGGAAGAAAAGCGAAAATTCATTATGTAAAGTATACTACAACACGCAAACCCTTCAACATGTTGTGTCTGCATGCAAAGTTCATCTAGAAGCGGGTCGTTATACATGGAGACATAATTCTGTGTTGAAGATTATAGCTGACTATTTGCTATCAATCACCAACAACATCGAACTATACTGTGATATCACAGGATATATGAGCCCCTCTATCATTACTGGTGAACAAAAAGTCCTGATATTGTGGTTATAGACAAACAACGGAGTTGGGTATTTGTTTTGGAATTAACTATCGCTTTTGAGACCAGAATTAAAGACAATGCTGTACGTAAACACAATCATTATAGTGGTCTATGTTCTGAACTAAGAAATCAGTATAACAGAGTAAAGTTTGTCGACATCTCGGTTGGAGCTTTGGGAATTCTGGGAAAGAGCAGTCGTTCATTCATGGACTTTATATCTAACGACTTGTTATTAGATCATCAAAAAACTTATTATCTAATTGCTAAAATAGGTGCATGTTGTATTAGATCAACTTATTATACATTCTGCCGCAAAGACAAGGACTGGACGGAACCTAACTTATTAACATGGTAGTATTTTTCAATTAATGTAAATATACAGTATCTAAATATCTTTTACATTGTAAATTTTTAGCTTTCCCTTTCTTCCAGCTTGTACCATAATTGCAGCCTTCTGCCTGTGTTCCAGAGATTAAGGTTGTATCTTAGTATAGTTGTGAAATAAAATTTGATATTTCCATTATTATTATTATTATTATTATTATTATTATTATTATTATTATTATTATTATTATTATTATTATTATTATTATTATTATTATTATTATTATTATTATTATTATTATTATTATTATTATTATTATTATTATTATTATTATTATACACACAGCTCAAATGAACAAACATCAAACAAGAACACACAGCTAGAAAATGACATGTGAAAATGTGTTCTAGTTATTAGAACACACAGCTCAAGTGACAAACATCATCAACCAAGCGAGAATAAAACAACGCTCTGTTGTCATCACCCTTCTTGACCTTAAAAACGCCTTTGGTGAAGTGCATCATAATCTCATTCAATCTGACCTCGATTATCATCACATTCCCGAACAGATTAACGAAATTATCAAGAGCTTGTATACTGACTTCAACACCACAATTATAACTGCCGAATTCTCTACCCCATTCATAACTGTTGGCCGAGGTGTACTTCAAGGAGACTGTCTTAGTCCTTTACTTTTCAATATGTGTTTCAACACCTTTATTCAACACATTAAAGCTGATAAATACCGCCAATTTGGTTTCATGACCAAATTTTTAAATCCAATCCATTGGTCATCGCTAGAAATCCCGGACATTTGGAATACAGCATGCATTATCGCCCCAGTCCCCATGTTCACTCTTAGTTTCAAATTTTATCAGGAATGTAGATGGTTATCCACTTTTAACATAAAATATCTTTTAAGAATCATACAAAATTAAAATTGTGCATTGTGGAAACAAAATTCCGTGAACTAATCAAGGAAATGATGAGAAAGAAAACTAAAACCAATAATAAAATATAATGATTATTTACGATACTTAAAACTGGGCAACAACGCAATTAAATGTGCGGCAGGATTTCTAACTAATTTATCAAAACCACAATAATCCACATTTTACAAAGTCAAATTACGGCTTAATGATCGATGAGCTCAAAATGTGCGGTAATATTTAAATAGTGTGCAGATATTAGTATCCGAAACAATTGTTCGCATATCTTAATCTGTGGTGCCAATGTGTATTTGCTTCATTCCAAGTTTGCATAAAATCGAAGGTTCGTTTATTAGACACGATCATCAGGTTCTAATGTCGAGGTTTGGCGATGATTTTTTAGGCAAAAATGACCCAAAATATATCATTCGAAAGCTTTTTTCTTCTGTTTTTTGTTTGTTTACATTTTGTAATCCTTTTAGTATGATTACATTTTGTAATAATCCTTTTTGTAATGCTTTTAGTTATATTTAGAATAATAAATTTCGGGGATCGAAAGGGGTAATAAGGGACATAGACGTAAGGGTTGTTTCGGGATTCAAATGTCCGCGATTTCTAGCGATGTCCAGTTTGCTGACGATGCAGCCGTTATAAGCGGTCAAGAGAGCGAAAACCAGCACCTTTTAAATCGCTTCTCAATCTGGTGTCAATGGTCAAACATGATTACTCGAGTCGACAAATGTAGTACATTTGGCATTAAGAAAAGTCTGACAAAATCAATCCAGTACCTACCAAGACTCCTCATTGACAATAAATTAATACCTGCCACTAAAATAGGAGAGTCTTTCCGATACGTAGGGAAATATTTTGATTTCAATATGTCCAACAAAGATCACAAACAAGAACTAATCACCCTCCTTGAAGATATCATGTCAGAAATTGACCTCAAACCGCTACACCCAAAGAAAAAAATTTTACTCTATAGTCGTTATCTCCTATCGAAATTCTCCTGGCATGTTACCGTCGCTAATTTATCAAAAACGTGGGTTTCTGAAAACATGGACTCAGTAGTTAATAAATTTGTACGGAAATGGCTTGAAATACCCGTATCCGGAACTTTAAGTAATGTCTTCCTCACAAGTAATAAATTTGGACTAAATATATACCCTCCATCCGTCAAGTTCACTCAGTGCCAAACAGTCTCTCGTAAGGCCTTAAAAACCTCTCCAAATGATTGTATAAGAAATTTATGGAAATCAACTTGCGACAATACTAACATACAGTACGACGTCTACACCTCAACAAAGGAAGTTCTTAAAAGTTTCAAATCTGCACAAGAGGACAAGCTTCAAAATCATCTGCTTCTCCAAGGCTCCTTTTTCTCTAACATCACCAAGTTCTCGTTGTCTACACTAAACAACCTATGGTCCAAATCTCAATCCAGCTTGCCAAAAAGCATCTATAACTTCACCATTCGTTACATCAACAACACCCTTGCCACACGCAAAAACCTTACAAAATGGGGAATAATGTCAAACTCGGATTGTTCCCTCTGCCTCAACCCTGAAACCCTTCTGCACGTAGTCGCGGGATGCCAGTCATACCTTCCAAGATTTACTTAGAGACATGACTCCATTCTCAATTTTATCGCAAAAAATACTCCAACCTGACCACAACTCCACACTATTTGTTGATCTTCCTGGATACAAGAGCCCCTCAATAATAACCGGTGACACTTATCGCCCAGATCTGCTTCTTTCGATTTCAAATGATTGTTTGTACATACTTGAACTCTCTGTCGGATATGAATCCAATCTCCAAAATAACGTTGCTCGCAAAAGGGAAAGATACAAGGATCTAATTACGGAGCAGAAAAACCATTTCGAAACAGTCAAATTTATTAATTTGTCTATTAGTGCCTTAGGTGTTTTCTCAAAAGAATGTAGCACGTTTATGAAAATGTTGAACGAAGTTGGTCTTGATAAAAAACATCAGAACTTTTGTGTAAAGAAAATAATGTCCATCGCCATCAGAACAACGTACTATACTACTATATATTCAGACGATGCAAGTGGTGCAGGGTCTGTAACAGAGGTAAAAAAGTGGTGGGATACGTTATCTGAAATCGGGCCTGATTATGGTTATTACCCAAAAGGTGAGAAATGTTGGTTGATCGTAAAACCGCAGAAAGAAAATATTGCAAGAGGGTCATTTGGGGAAACAACAATTGACATAACAACGCAAGGACGGAAACATCTAGGAGCAGCTGTGGGACCACGGTCATATTTGGTTGAATATGTTAATGAGTGCTTAAGGTATCATATTTGGTTGAATATGTTAATGAGTGCTTGAGATATTGAGGAGAGGAGTGCTTGAGGTATCACTTTCGACTAGCTGAGAAGAAAGGAGAGACATATTCGAGGACTATGTCGTGGTTAAGAGCAAAGATATCGTTTTCAATCCTTAGATCGGCGCTGCTATGCATACGAGGCTCAAGAATTTAAGAAGAGTACACTGTAACCCAGGGGACATTGATATTGAAATAGAGACAATATCGGCAAGGATCCATTAATTTGATCCTTTTTGGACCTTATTTATTGGACATTTTTAATGATTTTAGTAACAATTTTTTTATTGGAC
>CACRXK020009743.1:0-17500 GCA_902702795.2 Paramuricea clavata
TTTAAAAACTGTTTTAACGCACTTCTGGAAAAGGTGGAAACAAGAATACTTAACTCAATTGCGTGAATATCATCGTCCTCGCGAAGCGTCCAAGTGTTAACAAAGGTGATGTTGTTGTCATTGCAGAAGACAACGTGAAACGTTTAAACTGGAATATTGGACAGATCGAAAAGTTGTTAACGGGTCGCGATGGAAATACTCGAGCAGTCGTGGTGCGTACTATCGGTAAAGACGGAAAGGTGACTACGTTGGATCGGCCTATTCAAAAGTTGTATCCTTTAGAACTTAAATTGGAACAGGAGCATCCTGAAAACTTTCCAATTACGTTTGTTAAACATGGACTTAAGGAAAACTGATTAGATTTAATTACTTATTTATATCGTTGAATGGTTCTCACCAGTCAAGGTGGGGAATATGTTATAATTAATGACGTAATTATTGCGTGGACACCACGCGTGTGTCACGCAATTCTGCGAGCACATGGAATATTAATGTCTTGTGTGGAAGTTCTGAGTAGAGCGAGTTAAGAAGTGATATATAATTTTTAAAAGTTTATTTTTGATTTAAAAACGAGTTGAGTTCAATTATTCGAGTATAGTTCAATTTATTACAGTTATAATGCGTCTAGTTGTGAACCGACGAATATTTGTACCTTCCAGCTTTCGACTTACTAACTAAAGAGTGGTTTTAATTCGGAAGGTACGTAATATAACACCAGTCGTTCTTCTGCGGTATGACAACAGGATAAACGTTTAACTGTGGTTTAAACTTGATGCGTACTTTACGTAAAATACGAACATAATTGCAAATATTGTAATTGTAAATGCAAATTATTTTATTAAAATTTAGAATTAAAAATTAAGGTAGAATTAACGCATTCTTCGTTTACGTACGTTATAAAATGTAACATAGTGCCATAGGATGTATCATGATATGACAGCATATTGAAGAGTGCTGGAGTATAAATTAATGATATGTATAATCTTGATCTTTCAAAATTATTGTCAAATTTGTTATGGTTTTAATGGAATTATATTAAAAATGCGGTGTAACTAGACTGTCGCAAATTTCATTCTGTCTTTTGCAAACTTATTCCCGTATACCAGTTCTACTGCCAGGCACGAGTTAATCCTGCAAGGCCAGGATCTTGTTCTCTTTAATTAATCTTTAAACAGCGAGATTTACAAAAGTATTTTTAAACATTAAAAGTCCCTAATTGTTCTGTCGTGAGTTAGCTTTCTTGACTTCGTTAAACTGTAAAAAACAGTGTTGTAGATCCACCTGATTTCATATCATGATTTATGATGCATTGCAAACAGATAAATAAATGTAAAATAACTAGCTTTACATAGGCATAATTGAGAAGGAACTGGGGAAATAGCTAAGTAGAATTTACATGCATTTATATTTTTCCTTCTTACAAGTAGCTAGATAATCTGGCAGTTGTTGATATTCTGCTTCAATATTTCCAGCATCTGGTACAGTATATTGAACAGAATCTTTGATTTGGGACAAATGGCTTCTGCTAATGTAGAAGAGTCAGACGAAGGCTTAAACTATTATCAGGTATCGTGCTTTGATTTCTCACTGTATGTCAGAGATAGAAAGAGATAGAAAGAGAGAGAGATAGAGATAGACTCCTAGTTGTCCCTGTTAAGATGTTTTTTCCATCCCTTCAAACGGTAAGCAGTTTGTCTTCGTGGAAAAAGGGGCATTAATAGTCCCTGTCCATTTTTGCGTGAAGAATTTGATTAATAAATTCCCCATTGATCTTGAATGAGTTGAACCGAATATACATACTGTGCATATATATTTAATTCCAAGGGTTTTGCATTACATTCCAATCTTCTGTTCGACCTATTCAATTCATTACTCCGTTCTTAGCACTACACATAGGCAGTTTACGGATTTTCACACAGTATATTTATAAGCAAAAGGTCAGTCGGTGCACAAGTAACATCACAAAGGACAAACAAAATAAACCATAAGGTGCGAGAATATATAGAAGCCCAGAAGGCTCAAATCAACTTTTTATTTTTGTGTTTCCACTTTTAATTTTTGTGTTTCAACTTTTTATTTTTGTGTTTCAATGCAAGTTTTAATTTTTGTGTTTCAACCTTTAATTTTTGTGTTTCAACAAGTTTGTTTTTGAGTTTCAACTTTTTGGATTATTTTGTTTTTCTTTCAAAATTTTGTTGAAAATTATTTTGCAATTTGCACAAAATTTTTTTGAAAAATTTATTTTTTGGAATAAATTTTTTGGTGAGCATAGACCATGATGTATTGCGGGGCTAAACAATATGGCGGTTTTACCAGAGGATGTTTCTGAAATTCTGACGGTATCTATAATTCAGTAAAACTATGGCAAATAATTGAAGAAATGTATATTTTGAGGTGTGAAAAGCCTTAATTTTAACTTCAAGTCGCTAACCTCCAACTACAAGTATTGCGAAATCGTGGCGTTCGATTTCAATTTTCTCATCATTTCTTTAATCCTATCATACATGTCTATAATATTTGGTAAACAGGTTCATAAAAAGGCTTTTCACTCCACAAAATATACATTTCTTCAATTATATTTGCCAGTTTTACTGAATTAGCATGCAGAACTGTTAAATTACTGCTCAAAAAGGAATTAATTACAATTACTTGCTTCAAAAGGTAATTAATTCCCGATTAAAATTGCTTCTTTTCAAAAGTAATTAGTTACAATTACAAAATTACCCGCTCAAAAAAGTATTAATTCCCGATTAAAATTACCTCTTTTCCAAAATTTGCTCATTCATGAAGAAAACTGTTAATCTGAATTCCGAAATGTGAAAGCGTGCACTGAGATAAAATGGCCATAACAGGCACGGCGCAGAGATGATGACTCTGATGACTGGTATATATAGCATTCATTCCATTTATGGAAGATTTCAGTATAAAAGGAATTGTAATGGTATATAAGTATATAATGGTACATAAGTATAAAAGGAATGCGTTCCTTTATTTTGTGATTAATTACCTTTCCCCGTTCCTTTTCAAAAAAGTAATTAATTTTGTGCAAATTGCAAAATGATTTTCAACAAAATTTTGAAAGAAAAACAAAATAAATTTAAAAAGTTGAAACACAAATATAAAAAGTTGAAACACAAAAATAAAAAGTTGAAACACAAAAATAAAAAGTTGAAACACAAAACTAAAAAGTTGATCTGAGCCTCCTGGGCTTCTATAAGAATATGACCGCTGGAGGTTTCTGTCTCATGACCTTTCCTATCAATTGCTTTTCACAATACAGCTTCTAGGCGTAGAGCAAGATGCATCAAATGAAGCCATCATGCAAGCCTTTCGTCGTTTATCGAAAGAAAAACACCCGGACAAGAACCTGGACGACCGTGAAAGAGCGACGCGTGACTACCAAAAGCTGACGCACGCAAAAATTATCCTGTTGGATGCTGAAAAACGGCGTAAGCATGACGAAGATTTGATTGACACTGGCGTTAGAAACGAGAAAGCGCTGCCGCTGTTCTGCAGTATTTGCTCGAGAAACAGCGGAAGACATGCACGCAGGTGTTTGAAGGGTTTCGGACACAAAAGTCCCCTTGTCGAAGAATTTCACGCGGCCCAACGCGAATACCAAGCTCGAAGGCATTCACAGCAAAACAAACGCCGCGAGAAGGCCGAATTTATCAAATGCCTTGAACGAGTTCTGGCAGAATTTGTGAAAAATGAATTCCCGAAGTTGTATCCACTCGAAAAAGCTCCAAATCGTAGACAGCAGGCTGCAGGTAATGAAGATTTGCCTCTTCCCAGATTTGTGAATGACGTCCTGAAGCAGTGTTATCTTTCAATGAGAGATGAAACAAATGAAGAAACGGGAGCGTTCTCCATGCCAACTGCTTTAGAAGTATCGAATCTTCTAGAGGCATGCCAACTGCGACCAACACGGCGCCGCGAGACGACAAACTTGCCTTCGACAAACAAGTTTCCAATGTACGACTTATCAACCTTATCGGACAAGGAATTGAGATTAATTCTGGATTACTTGAGATTGCCATACGAGACCACTGCCAATCGTGAAGTGTTAAAGAACATGGCTAACCGCTATTGTCCCATGGTGGTTTTGTTACCCAATTTGGACAATCAATCGCTGAATCTTAGTAGGGAATGTGGATGGTGTTCGAATAGCCTTTCCTTGATGCAGTCCTACTTCAGCAAAGCAACCTCGACGGTCTGTTTTTCTTGCAATAAAATCTGTTGCAGTAACTGCCTGATGGGAATGAAATGGAAAATTCCGTCTTCTGGTTCGTTCGACTTGAGGACAATTTGTTCAGAATGCTTTAGAATATTGAAGATCTACGAATCTCAGAGCTGGTTGGAACGTGGAATTGCTTTGCTCAAATCTGACCAGAGGAGGACGGAAACCGTACTTGCCATGTACAGGATTTCAAACGCAGTACGTCCATCAGACGTGGCCATAATCCACCAAGCCAAGGTGCTATATGCGCAGAAGAAATATACAACGTTGGTTGAATTTGGGAAAGAAATTCTGCTTGACGAATCTGCATTGACGAAAGACAATCGCACGGTTCTTTTATATTTTGTCGCTGAAAGTCTATTGAAAGTTGTCGGCGCCATGCCAGAAACGGATTTGATGAGCAAAGTCGAATTGTACAAAGACGCCATTGACTGGATCGAACGCTTTAATACTCTTGTCGATGAGAGAATTTATAATTTAAAACTTAAGGCAATCCGGATGAGGTTGGCTCTCCTTTCCAAGCGCGATGAAATTATCAAGAAAAAAGCGGCCATGGTATTGTCGCAGCTGACCCAAGCAATTAAAGAGGGCTCGTTTTTGAAGGCGCTTCTCGTGACACAAGACGAAGATGAAGACAACGATAAAGTTATGCATTTGTGCTGGCAGAAATTGTTGAAGGAATCGAATGAAAACTACAACGAATACAGTCGCCTACTGTTGCGTCTCTTCAAGGCTATTGCCCAGCACGAACAAGGCAATTCGACGGCTGCCATCAATGAAGTCGCCGATGTGTTTTGGAGTGGCTATGAACTCTTCCAGTCCCAAGACCGCAGCATACCTATCGTGGACTATGTAGTGCAGTTCACTTCGCAGTTGATTCTGAAGGAAGCAAGTTTGCCTCTCAAAAACGTCGCTGGAATAAACGTTTCCAATTTCCTATCAACCCTTCAATTAACTGAAGAGGACCTCATCAATCCACCTGATATAGACGACCGCAAATGGGGGAACCTCACTGTAGAGGGCTGCGACATGAAGATGTTCCTGAAATACGAAACGGCAGTGAAGAAGCTTGTTGAAAAGAAGAAGTGGATGCCACTAGACGCCGCCTTTGCCTACCACGACTTGCTAACCGCATGTCAACACCCAGCTCAACTGTTATTCACCATTATAACGTCTGCCCAGTGGTTTACGCGTCAAATTTCATGCTCGGATTCCAACGACTCGTGCCTGTTCGCGTGCAAGAAGATGATCACGAAACTGACAAATCTGGCAGCAGCGCTCGCCTTCGAGTTCTCTACACATCCGTACATGCGATATTACGTTGCGAAGCTGGTGATTGCACTGCAGTTCTTCTCGTCTTTGAAGACTGGGCACGAGGGTCAGGAGACAGCAAATTTCATTGGCGTGCACATGAAGTGGCTTGTGGCTACCGGTCGCCATTGCCCCTTGCACAAAATGCCCACGGTAACACCCACGGAAGCTGTGCTTATGAGTATCATTTCCACTAAGCTGCATTGCGAGTATCTCCTGAAGCTTCAAGATGCCATTCCGGCCGAGCTGCGCCCAATGTCTGAAGCCATAATGCGCTATCAGATTTATGAAAACTGCTGGTTTAAACGAGGTAATGATTGTTAATTTAATTTAAGAGCAGTATTGACAGCATTATTTACATCACTTGAATTGCGACCACGAATTTTCGAACTTTCTCGATATATTACAGTTATTACGTCCTATCATATTGTCAGCTAACAAACTGTGAAGGTTTTGAGATTCGCGCGGCGGCCTGCAAGAGAAAACAAAGTTCTCGACGTTTCGAACTAAGGCCCGTCGTTGGGAATTAGTTCTCTGTTGCAGGCTGCCGAAAACCTTCACAGTTTGTTATCCTATCCGCGACCTACGCTGAATTGCTGCATAAAATTGCTTTGGTGGCGTAATCGTCATGGCAAGCGTCTTTCATCGCTGAGATATTGTGGGTTCGAATCTCGGTTCGAACTCGCTACATTCATGTGAGAAGAGTTAGTCAATGCTCTGCCAAAATCGTGGGTTTTTTCCGGGTACTCCGGTTGTCTCCCACGTGAAATGTTGACAGGATTGGTAGAGGATCAAGATAGATACTTGGCCAACCCTTCCATCGTAGCTGTGCTCCGTAACATTGGGTCCGACTAGACCTCATGATCTGCGTACCTCGCAATTCAACTCGCCCAGGTGTAAGTAAGGATGATGAGCACCTCCCCACTTTACTTTACTTTACTTACTTTAAATATATTACCATATGCATGCTTGATGTTTTGGACTGGCGTTTCAATTTGAGTCTACCAGCGTCAATAGATCAACATATTACCATTTTCAGGTGAAATCGTGGATCCAACTGATGGCGGGCTGCGTTTGACTTCCATGACCGCACTGCTGGCCGAGAAGAAATGGTCATGGGACGACGTTCAACGTCGCCTCGTCTCAAACATGATTGCGCTAGACAGAAATGGCTGGCAAATCGTCAACGGAAAGCTCATGGATGCCGTCGCGTCCAGCAACATCCAGCGGCTTGTTGGTTTGGAAATCAACAAGAAAGACTTTGGCATCAAAGTTCTTGTAGAGCAATCATCTCGGCTGAACGCCTTCAATCGACAACCGGCGCTCCTCAGCTGGGGGGACATCGCTGGTGGGTTATCCCTCAGTCAGGCAGGGTCGTTCTTCAGTTTGGAAGCCGTCAATCCACAAGAAACGCCATATCACCCCTTCAACAAGTTGATCTATTTCCCAGAACAGCTGGAAGGAACGGAAATGCTGTTTACGATGTTGCACACAGATTATTTGCTCAAACAGTTCAGCATGGGGCACGAAATTCAATCTCATCCGCCCTTTCAACTGCGACCCGTCTCAGAAGGTCTTCTCAAAGATCTTCCCGACGATTTGAAAGAAGCGCTGTGCTCGATTCCCAGCCGTGGTGCCTCCCGCAATCGCGTTCATCGATTGTGGATCCAAGCGGATACAATGCAGTTCGATGTTCAGGAGACAGGCGACACAGTACGCTGGCTGTTTGGAGAAGTCAAAATTACCGTCCGCTGCATGCCCATGTTCCATGGTGAGGACGGGGAACTGAAAGATCTTGACATCGATGGCCTCGATCCTGATAGCCCGGAAGGTCGTTTCGTTGAAGATTTTACGAAGAATTACGAGAAAATTGGCAAACATTTTCCCGCATTTCTTCGCCTCAAAGAACTTTGCAAGGTTCAGTGGTTGGGGCAATTTCTCGACAGCTTTATAGATGGCGTGGAAGATCACAAGAAACAGGTTGAAAGTGGCAAACTGGATTCGGAAATTCGACGCATCCAAGCTTCGGCACTCCAGGAAGCAGAAGTTAGCATTGCCAGTAATCTCGATAAGGCGAGAAATTCTATAAGACGACAGGTTTCTTATATTAATGACAACGTAGTAAGCCAAGTTCATCGGCAGGGCGATATTTCGGCATCGTATAGCGAGATTTCCCACTGGCTATACACTGGCAATTCGTGTGATATCGCAAAGAAAATTGCCCGTGAAAATGCTCCAAGTCTGAATGAAATCCGAAGAAGAATTGTCGAGCAGCAAAAGGAAAGTCTGCGAAAATGCACGAATGCGATAGCGGATCTGAGAAAAAGCTCAAAGAAATTTCTCTTGGCCAGCAACAAATGCAAGTGGATTCCCGCTGTCAATCACTGCCAAGATGAAGACGAGTTTACTCGATTTCACTATGGCGGCGTGTCGCTGACACCAAAAGCTGTGAAGACGAATCTTTCCACACCTGGGTTCTTCTCGGGATTCAGGAAAGTATCACTGACTCCCGGCCTGCTGTCAAATTACGCACCGAAAAAACAACAACCTCCGCAGGCATTCAATCCTCCCATAGTCAATGCAACAAAACCGTCGACTGGAATGCAGCAAAATTCTGCAAATACTCGCAATGCCCAGGCCTCTGGAAAAGGTAATTGTTATTACTGTAATACGTTGGGAAATTTTGTTTATTTACACAGAAACAGACGATAATGTCAAGGTGCACGTTCATGAAACAGCCATTTACGTGGTGTACGAAAAATATTTCTCAAATCATTATGCGGTTACATTATGGAGATTGATTTTCTCCCAAAATCCTGATTCGTTTGAGAAACTATATCGAACAGTCCTTACAGTCCGTCCTCCAATGTCTAGATTCAGTCAAGCTGGTCAGAAAACGCGGCATTGCCTCGCGTTTTCAATCTGCTTGACTGTGGCTCAGAAATCGAAGTAAGACTCTGACTCTTGTTGGATATATTACGTTAAATATTATACCACGGGCTCGAATCGTATACGAACTAATAGCTATAACTCATATACGACGAGAGACGGTTCGAACTAGCCCTAAACCTAGGGCTAACCTAACCCTTTTAAGCCCTTTCAATGCTAAAACATTAATTGCACCTTTTTATTCCAGGTGGGGGAGGCGGTGGCTTTGGCGGTCCTAGTGCAGGTGGTACTGGTGCTGGCGGTGGGGGACACGGTAGAGGTGGCGGCAGTAGAGGTGGAGGTGGGGGAAGCGGGGGAGGTGGGGGTAGTAGGGGTGGAGGTGGAGGAAGCGGTGGAGGTGGAGGAATGGGTGGAGGTGGAAGGAGCGGTGGAGGTGGAGGAAGCGGTGGAGGTGCAGGTACTGGAGGTGGGGGTCGAAGTGGTGGTGACAGTTGGGAGAAAGTGACGAAAGTACTCGAGAAGGCATGTGGTGTCAAGATGGGAACTCAAATAAGAATGGATAAAAAGTCTCCGAAAGCCAGGCAGTATGTGAAGCCATTGTCCCCTGGCAAGTCAGACTGGGAAACTGCGTTGTCAGATTTCAATTTTACAATTGGAAAAGACGCCAAAGTTAGAGCCGGGAAAACAACTGGTAATGATTTTATTTGTATATATTTTTACTAATGACGGAAAATCGTAAGTTATCAACAGCATCGAAGATGTTTTGTATTAAATGTGGACATTGTGCTGTTGTACTGACCACATTGAGCAATGTTGTGTTGTCCACATTGAGCAATGTTGTGCTGTCCACATTGAACAATGTTGTGCTGTCCACATTGAACAATGTTGTGCTGTTCACATTGAACAATGTTGTGCTGTCCACATTGAACAATGTTGTGCTGTCCACATTGAACAATGTTGTGCTGTTCACATTGAACAATTTTGTGTTGTCCACATTGAACAATGTTGTGCTGTTCACATTGAACAATGTTGTGCTGTTCACATTGAACAATGTAGTGTTGTCCACATTGAGCAATGTTGTGCTGTCCACATTGAACAATGTTGTGCTGTCCACATTGAACAATGTTGTGCTGTCCACATTGAACAATGTTGTGCTGTTCACATTGAACAATTTTGTGTTGTCCACATTGAACAATGTTGTGCTGTTCACATTGAACAATGTTGTGCTGTTCACATTGAACAATGTAGTGTTGTCCACATTGAGCAATGTTGTGCTGTCCACATTGAACAATGTTGTGCTGTTCACATTGAACAATGTTGTGCTGTCCACATTGAACAATGTTGTGCTGTTCACATTGAACAATGTTGTGCTGTTCACATTGAACAATGTAGTGTTGTCCACATTGAGCAATGTTGTGCTGTCCACATTGAACAATGTTGTGCTGTTCACATTGAACAATGTTGTGCTGTCCACATTGAACAATGTTGTGCTGTTCACATTGAACAATGTTGTGCTGTTCACATTGAACAATGTTGTGCTGTCCACATTGAACAATGTTGTGTTGTCCACATTGAACAATGTTGTGCTGTCCACATTAAACAATGTTGTGCTGTTCACATTGAACAATGTTGTGCTGTTCACATTGAACAATCTGTTGTGCTGTTCACATTGAACAATGTTGTGCTGTCCACATTGAACAATGTTGTGCTGTCCACATTGAACAATGTTGTGCTGTTCACATTGAACAATGTTGTGCTGTGTCCACATTGAACAATGTTGTGCTGTTCACATTGAACAATGTTGTGCTGTTCACATTGAACAATGTTGTGCTGTCCACATTGAACAATGTTGTGCTGTCCACATTGAACAATGTTGTGCTGTCCACATTAAACAATGTTGTGCTGCTCACATTGAACAATGTTGTGCTGCTCACATTGAACAATGTTGTGCTGTCGACATTGAACAATGTTGTGCTGTCCACATTGAACAATGTTGTGCTGTCCACATTGAACAATGTTGTGCTGTCCACATTGAACAATGTTGTGCTGTCCACATTGAACAATGTTGTGCTGTCCACATTCGTGTTTCAAATTTCACATATATGTTTTTTCTCTTTTACAGCCCAAGGCAGTGGTTGGGATAGCTTTGAATCGTCTCTGCAGAAGATTCAACGAGGAGAGAAACCGCCGAGAGATTTTAGTTTGGTGCATTCAAAGATAGTTGACGGGCAGGAATGGTCGGTCAGTGTGCGAAGCAGTAGCGAAGATAAAAGACCTACGCTGGAATTTTATCGGAAAGGCATCAAAGGCAAAATGGCTGAGAAACGTATCAAGATTCGCTTTGGTGACAAATAGCCGTGAGTGAAGCAATCTTGAACGTTATAGCACAGGTTAGATATATGTAGATGTCTAACTAAGCCAACAATGTGTCGCTAATTTTTGGCGAGCCTCCATATTGTCAGCAAGTGTTGTAACGTCAACTCGCGCTAAATCCGGTAGATTGACGTTGATCAGTCTAAACTGCAAAGTTTAGGAAGTTAAGTTATTCAACATTTTTCGTTTTCTATATTATTGCCAAACTACGCCATAAAAACACTTATTTCTACTTATTTCTACAATAGCGTTTCAATGGTTATGAATGGGAAAAAAAAAAAAAAGAAATGATACGATAGCATTTCAATGGTACTGAATGTGCAAAAAAACAAAAGAAATGATTTTTGACTTTCGCGTTAGGAAAACTACAATTAGAAGTACTAAGTTATACGACTCAGAAGTTGAAAGGGTCACTTCTTTTAAACTGTTGGGAACATGGCTGGACGACAATCTAAAATGGGTTAGTAACACTGAGTACATCGTAAAGAAAGCAAGAAAGCGGTTGTACTTTCTCAAATTGCTCAAAAGGTATGGGGCGCCAACGCAGTATTTGCTACAATTTTATCGTTGTATAATTAGATGAACTCTGGAATATGGAGATGTGTTGTGGCATGGGGGACAAACCAATGCTCAAAGTGTCAACATTGAAAGAGGACAGAAAAGAGCATTCAGAATAATATTACCTGGTGTGGAGTATTTTGTAGCGTTAAATCACCTCAAGATGCAAACGCTGAGTGAAAGACGCGACAATCATTGTGGAGACTTGCAAATCTATCTTCGCCTGAGCACCGTCTACACAACCTACTTCCCGACCGTGTTAGAGATACAAGACAAAGAGCAACCAGATCCAATGCCAATATGTATTATAATTTTAAATTTAGAACAGAAAGATTTAAGAATAGCTAGTCCCTTGGTATACGCTATAAATTGCTATATAATATAAGTGAGAGATAACAGACAATTTGATTGGCTAATCAGCGTGCATTGTGACGCAATAATGCACGCTCTCAGTTCTTGAATTTTCCCGCTCTTTCCCCGCTTGCGGCAAAAGTAAATAAATGTAGTTTTGAAACACAAAATTTAGCAGAAAAAAAACAACAAAATATTGAGGTTAAAAACTAAAATGCATGAGCCGGCCAACGAAAACAAACGCACTGAAGAAGGCAAGGAAAGATTTGCAGCTGTTTCGGACACTGAGCTAAATTTTCTACTCGAAAGTCGTCATTCAAAGGCGACAAAAACTGCTACGAACTGGGCTGTTTCTACATTTAAAGGTACGTAAATTTAATATTTGTGCGTTCAAATACTTGCAATACACAGAAACTACATTAACTGACTAAGTTTGTAGTTAATATACAAGTAAAAACACACCAGTTTCACTTTGGCATTTGTCGTTATAATAGTGAAGTTTTACAATGTCGACGATATAATATAAAGCTACACGAATATGTCATTTTTTTATGAATTTCATGACTAAAAAACTTGGCAACATAATTTTTTTAAACAGTACCTTTCAATGAAAATAGCCTAATCTTTTTAGATTGGTGCCACACGAAAAACATAATACCTGAACTGAAACAAATGACAACAAGACAGCTCGACGAAAATCTTTTTCGCTTCTACGCTGAAGCCAGGACGAAGGATAAGCGAGACTACAGCAAGTCGGCATTGAACGGGTTCAGACATGGTATTGAAAGATATCTAAATAATCCACCACTAAACAGAGCGATTAGAATTGCCTCTAACTCCTTGTTTACACGGTCCAACCAGATGCTTGACGCGAAGATAAAACAACTGAAGCAACACGGAAAGGAAAATGTCCAGCACAAACCACCGTTGGAGAAAGAAGACCTCGCCAAGCTGAAAACAAGCGGCGTTTTCGACCCCATCAATCCTTTGTCGCTTCTGCGTAGTGTGTGGTTTCACGTTCTCTTGTATTGGTGTAGACGAGGTCGAGAAGGACAACGTAACCTCACCGTGAACAGCTTCGCATTTGAAGTTGATAGTTCTGGTCGACGCTACGTGAGGATGACACACGACGAGTCCTCGAAAAATCACCCTGGTGGATTAACTGACGTGTCCAGCATGGAGAAAAAAGCGAGAATGTACGAAACCGATCAGCCAGTTGATGGGTATAAAGCTTTGGCTCTTTATCTCGAGAAAGTCAACCCCAACTGTCGTGCTCTTTTCCAGTATCCTGCACGAAATTAGCAATCAACAAACCCGGTTTGGTTCGAAAATCGACCACTCGGAGTCAACAGATTGGGCAAAATGATGACCGAAATTAGCCAAGCTGCCGGTCTGTCGAAGAATTACACAAATCATAGTGTTCGAGCAACAGCCATTACCGTTTGGTCAAATGCAGGCATTCCTAATCGTCATATTATGGCAATTTCTGGCCATCGAAATGAGCAAAGTCTTGTTCATTACAATGCACGACCATCGTCTTTACAGCTTCGCAACTGCAGCGATGTCTTGTCTCGTTCGTTAATTACTGATGATCATACTTCCTCTGCCCCTTCTGGTTCATCTCAAGCTCAGTCACCAACCCAACAGCACATTTCTGTTGCATCAACTTCGACTAGTTCAACGACAAGCACACACTTGCAGAACTTTGCTGTGGCTGGCAGCATGTTTAGTTCTTGCTCGATCGGCAGTGTCCAGATCGTGTATAAATCCAACAGCGATTAGCTTTTGAACTTGTATATGTTATATTTGGATATTGTTTTATATTGTGGACTGTTTCTAAAAATATTCGAACAGTTTTTAACTGATAAACACCCAAAAAATATAGTTGACTTGCTTGTTTGTCGCGCCTTTCGCCGTTTCGCGAATGCAAGGTTCTTGTTGCTAAGCAATTGAAAACGCACATGATGTCAACGATTACATGTAAGGAGAATATTAATATTGATCTTTGAATAAAATTGTTCACTGTATAATATATTCTTATGTTATAAAAGAAATAGAAAAACTCGTCTTGTGCGTTTATGGTGTGATAATGCACTTGGGGAATGTTGGGAGAACACTCGAGAAGCGTGTAAAACACTCGGCTACGCCTCGTGTTTTACACGCTTCTCTCGTATTCTCCCAACATTCCCCGCGTGCATTATCACACCATAAACGCACGCGACTCGTTTTCTATTTCTTAAATAATTTTCTTAGATGATTCGGTCATCGCCAATTGGTCATCGCCAATTTCAATTCATCGTCAGAGCGATGATTCGGTCATCGCCAATTGGCATGTATTGATGATACGGTCATGAAGATACGGTCATCACAAACTGGCATGTTGCAAGAAACAAAAGAAAGAAAGACCTCGTCTACCCTTCAAACTACGTTATTAATGTCTGATCGAAGTTTAAATATATCGTATATACGAACGGTTCGCACATGGGATGATGCGCGCAATGAAGGTCAAATCACACTTTGATTTTTACAACATTTATTGAACTATCTTTTTACTAAACTGATTAAGACCAACAACGTTTGGTTGATTTAACATTACTTTAAAATAACTCTTAACAAACTGAGACACCTCTGCATCATTTAACATAGTTAACTATGTTAAATGTAACATAGTATTGTTAGTAAATAACTGTACGATCTTATGATCTAACCGGCGTAATCGTAAATGACGTTTCTTTCTGCGTCAATTTGAATTATGTTTTCGAATTCCCCGTAACACACGAGACTCACAGCGACTGTTGGTGCCCTAGAGAACGTGATGCTGACTGCCTTTCCTCTTTGAACAGCGTTAAAATGAGGCGACGATCCACACACATCAGGGGTCAGGTCAAAAGCATAAATGGCATATCCGTTTGGAATCTCTTCTCGTGATATTATATCATTTCCACTGTTGTAATACATTTTCCCGTACCAGAAGACATCGTACTGAACGCTTCAATAAATTGGGGGTTTGCACCAAAGGAAAGTTGCATCTGTTGGAAGGGGATGGGTTCACCATTCATGGATATTCCAATAGAGGACACGTTAAAATGCTGAGAGTTGCATTGCAGCGAACCATGTCGTTTCTCTTCGGGAGCCCATTCGAAAAATCGACACGAGTCTTCCTTTTCGTTCGCGCAACAGAAAAACATACGACGCTTGTTGACGCCTTCCTTTTTCACCTTTCGGGATACACACAGAAATCCGTGACGACACATTGGAAGTACTGGCGGTTGTACATCGCCCCACATCCAAAAGGAACATGGATTCTTCTTACAAGTCAGAACACACGAAAAAGCGTCTTCCATAATTCTCTTTCATCACATCTTTAACCACACGCATCGTCGCAAGCCTACGGTGCCCATTACATAACGGCTGTGATTGTTTCGTAGCTCTCCAAGCTAGCAATTATGGCTTTTTCGAACAGATAGCCAACGTCTTCTGGGCAAAAGAAATTACAGCTTGGATTTTGACCACAGAAGCAAAATGTACCATTTTCCGTCGTCGAACAAGCCGCAGGTTCTCCATGTAAACACTTCATTATCGCTCTTGTTCTCTTCGTGAAAGCTGTGTGAACAATATGCTGAGCAGCATCTATATCTTTGGCTTATACTCTCAACTTCGCTAATGTTTTCCTTTCCCCGGGTATAAATAGCCGAGCGGAATTAGTACCCTCGACCCGGGCTCACGCCCGGAACGGCGTTTCGCACCGTTGGCTCGGGGACAATACAGGCTGTAATTATAAATTTGAATTGTTCCCACCGGGAACAAGATAAAGGCTCAACCACCCAGGACAAAAGCCTCTTACTCTTTGCTCACCGCAAGAACCATAGTCAATAGCTATGGTTTCGTTTAACTATTGGCATTGTGTAATATCACGACTGGGTAATTTGGAACCAACACACTGCTATTGGTTGGTAGGGCGAAAAGACAATATACACGTGATGATGAACCAACCATTTTTTGCATAAACGGCATAAACCAAGACAAAAAAACAAGATAATGAGGTCTTTTGATGTTTGCATCGAGTTTCCTAACCTTATTTTATTTACTATGCAAAAACCAACTCTGATCGCAAGCTCGCTGCTGCACTTTCATCCAATCCAAATGACGATTTATACAAGAATTAGATACTAGCATGCACGGCGAGCTTGTTTTCAATGAATGGAATGAGTGGAAGAGAGCTTTAATTGCTAAATCACTCAAAATTTAAAAATAAACACGAGTGCATGAGCACGGACAGTAAGACAAAGACGTTTCGGAATATAGATTGCCTTTAAAAGGTGAAAAACATTTTGTTTCCTTGTTTCGCTAATAGACTATAACACTGGGCATTAAATCACAGTTTATCTCTAGTTTATTTTATTTTATTTTATTTTATTTTATTTTATAAACTGTGATTAAATAAAAAAAACCATTCATGAATCGATTTCGATCGATATCTAAATCGCTCGTGTAAGGCCAGAGCTGAGAGTTAGGAAGGGTTCGAGTATTTTATTGAGTCCAAACGATTTTCCCTAGCAGGTTCGATTCCTATTGTTGCATTTTTCGCAGCTGTTCCTGGTTAGATCTAATAAATGTATATAAATTTACACTCCATAATTTCCATCTACAAAACCCTTCAAGAGTAGGAAATGCTACAACTACATTTATGTCACAACTTCATTTCCTATTTCAGGTTCTTATGAATCATATGTGGTTTGGTGGAGAAAATATCAAAAATCTGGTTAATTTGTCTTCTGTAATATGTGAGAAGAGTGTCCACAGGGTGTCCACAGGTTTTTTCTGGGTGCTCTGCATGAATAAATGATGAATCTGACTGGACTTCTAGGGAGAACAGTTTCAGAAACGATAGAGCTATCCAGCCAGTATCACTGAAAGAAAGGTCAATTTTAGCTGATGGAACAAAAATACCGGGTGGCCCAAAAAAAAGTACTCCTGTTTGATTCGTAATAACTTCTAAACAAGTAAAGTTTTTAAAGAGAAATAACTTGCATTAAATAGAGGAAGGACTAACTTAGATTTTTATATATTACAGTTGTATTTAACTTAAAAATTCACGGATATATTAATGTTAAAAATGGGGAGCATATTTTGGAATGTGTCTAAAATTAGCGAAAATCGGCATATCAAATATTAACTCCAGCGCTTGTTTGCTTAATGACATATTAGGCTAACTTGTATTTCAGCGAATTATCGTTAAGGTTTGTAAGGGATATGGCGTAGATTTAGACATCTTACATGAAAGTCTTAGCTCATTGTTTCCTGAAATATGAACGTTCGAAATTATGCAAGTATTTAATATTAGGTCTTTGCAAACTTAAATGTACATGAAAGACTGACCATGGAAGGCAGGCGCTTAAATTTTTCGCATTCTTAAATAGCCTAATTTTTTTATGTTTTTAATGGGTTCAAACAGACTGAGTAGATTATTTCTCGGTTAGAGCAGGATGAATATTCTTTATTGAAGGAAATAATATTGCTTTTTGCAAATACACATCACCGTATCAACGCTACTATTTGGTTACGTTTTGTTCCAAAAATGTTGCATGTCTCTGGGGAGTTGCTTAATTGTTATGTCTTATGGAGTTGTATGGTTTGATTGTGTTTCATATAATTCTCAGTTTACTCCATGAACTTGCCAAGATTAAGAAACGGCAAAAGAGTTTGGGTGTTCTTAACAAGATTTCAGAACGTAGTGCAGAAGTTAGAAGAGCTTCACAATTCCGTTGTGACAGCATG
>CACRXK020009744.1:0-18675 GCA_902702795.2 Paramuricea clavata
GGGGGGGGGGGGGGGGGGGGGGGGGAGGGAGAGAGTTATACGCCTGTATTCTAAAAGCACACTCACACTTGAATAGCTGGAGGGTTAGTGTCGTACCTTACTACCTAACTACTCACCCTCCAGCTATTCAAAAACAGCATTGACACTCAAGGGAAACTCAGATTGAACCCGTCCACTCTTTGAGTGTGCTTTCAGAGATGATATAGTATAGTTACAACAGTCTTAGCTACATTTTCGTTCTATAATTTCGTAAAGTAAGTAAAATATTTTCGTTCCGAACTGTTTCGCTGCAATCAGTAGTTGTCGAGTTAGTAGATTAATCATAAGTAATTATTCAATCAGTGTAATTTTCAGAATTAGCTATCAATTAAACGTAAAAAATTGTCTGAAAATTTCTGCAAAAATCTACATCCCCAAACAATTTCTAGGAACTAGGTTCCCAGGTTCCGATACTTTTTCCACTTCTGGTAATGTATTATCCGAACATTATAACTTAATGAGCAATTTGCTGTCACTCCAGGTTCCGTGGACAGATCTTCGTTATCTGTTTGGTGAGATCATGTATGGTGGACATATTACCGATGATTGGGATAGAAGACTTTGTCGTACTTACCTTGAAGAATACATGAAAGCTGAAATGGTCAGTATTCTATTTTACCAAACTGACTTTGTTTTAGCCTGCGAACAATCTATAACAGAAATTCGTTTCTGTAGACTGTTCGCATGCTAACTTTGTTTTAGCTATATCTCTGTCAATTCAAGCTTGATCTAAACTGCTCTCTACAGAGGTCCACTACGGATCACCCTTTATATAAATTATATGTCTATAGTGTTACTACAGGAGGAAAGCTAAACTAAACTAAACTAAACTAAACTAAACTAAACTAAACTAAATATAATAGCATTATTTATTCTAGATAACTCTATTGGTTATGCCTAAACTGTTCTCCCTAGAGATCCAGTGAAGGTCATTCCTCATAGATCTAGTGTTACTACACGGGGAGACCTGGACTAATTTTATTGAGGATATATGGCTCTAGCTGTTATGAAAATTTCTGTGATCACAGTAGGAATTTTGCATGGGTAAATTCTAGGTTTTGAATGATTTGTAAGAAATTTTTGAGGGAAATGACTCATTGTTTTTCATTTCAAGCATTTCTTACAAATCTTTCAAAACCTAGAAGAATGTACCTAGTGCAAATTCCTACTGTCGTCACAGAAACTTTGATAGTGTAACCCAGCCATTAGAAGACATAACATTCTCCATTCTTCATTAAGATAGACTAACTATTTTAATTCATATTTCCAGTTGGAAGGCGAACTCAATCTTGCCCCAGGCTTCCCCGTTCCAAGCAACAGTGATTACAAAGGCTATCATGCATATATCGACGACGTTTTACCACCAGAAAGTCCGTATCTCTACGGCTTACACCCGAATGCTGAGATTGGCTTCCTGACCGCGACCTCAGATAACCTCTTTAAGACTGTGCTTGAGATGCAACCACGTGACGCAGGTGGTGGAGAAGGTGGCGGAGGTACACGTGAGGAGAAGGTGGGTTATTTGGGGGTATGATAAATATGTCGTCAGTATATACAATTCATATAATTTTTGTGTTATTACAAAATTAAAATCTATCTTACTTTTAAATGTTTGAGGTAATCAAAATCTGTTATCAGACTAACTTAAGTTTTGGAATTCAAGGCAGCACCACTGCTCTAGTTCAAAGTACCAAAAGTCCAACATTAATAATTCATTTAGTTTGATACTTAGATTGAAAAAAACAAATTCGTAATTTTGCTGTAAAGGAAAACCTTGCTGGATCCAGCACTGGAAACATTATCGCTCTGTAGCAAATCCAATGGCCAAATTTTACAAAAACCTGGCATTTTCGTAGCAGTGTAAACAAGAGCCGAAACTTTCTGCAAAAACTCTCATACAGACTCTCGCTTCTCAACTCTCTCATTAGACAAATTTAGATCGAGGACGCAGACGTCAAAGACGACGTAAAAATGGCGTGTTGTGTCCATGTATGGATATGCCACACCATTTTGACGCCATTTTCACGTCGTCTTTGACGTCCGCGTCCTCGATCTAAATCTGCCTATTCTCGTTTGACAACGACTTAAATAACAGTAGACATTATTCTGATGATAGTTCTAATTCTAACAGGTTTCTCGGACACTTTATATACTTGTACGAGAGCGAGTAACGGTCGCAACCTGGATGCAAACAATTTAGATAATATATTGTACACGCGAAAAAATTGAGAAAATGATATCAACAGGTGTGAACAAGGTTGTGCGGCCCACTATGAACAGTATTGTCAACATGTTGTCACAGCATTATTCAACTGTAACAACTTGGAACAACATGGTTGACAACTTGTTCATAGTTGGATAGATAGATAGATAGATAGATAGACAGACAGACAAGGATAGGATAGGATAGGATAGGATTGTTTAATAAGATTAACACATAGCATGGCATAAGGCTGAATTGCGTGCCAAATTTTACAAGAGAAATTATTAAAATAAGTTAATTCTATATTTACAGAAGTTTAAGACGCACAACATTGTTCACGCCTGTCGATATCAACTTGGAACAACCTGTGCGTTAAAAACGCCGTGTAGTCTTTTAACCTGATGGTGAAATAAATTCCGAAACGTCTTTTTTATTAAAAAAAATGTTAAGCCTTGTTCTTGGTCATTATAATAACACAAAAAAGTCTATTAATACAAGGAGGGTAAGAGAAAGTTCGATGCTAAATATTTTGAGTTCATATAATTGTGTTAGGTGAAACAAGTTCTTGACGAGATCTTGGAGAAACTGCCAGATGATTTCAACGTACAAGAAATGATGGCGCGTTGCGAAGATCGTAATCCCTACGTTGTCGTGGCTTTCCAGGAATGTGAACGTATGAGTATGTTGACCAGTGAAATGAGACGAAGTTTGAGAGAGTTAGATCTTGGTTTGAAGGTATGTTGTACAATGTAGTTTTGTTACAACTGATCAGATATAAGCCGGTTACAGATGAGCAAGTTTTCTATGACAAGTTTTCATATGACAAGTTTTATTTACTGGTGTGAACGTGTCAACAAGTTTAATTGTTTACAAGTTTACAAATTTACTTGCCAATCACATCAAATGCTCAGATTACTTTGACAAGTTTTCTTTGTTGACCCATACAGACGAACAAAATTTGTACTTTGACAATTTTTTCTATGACAAGTGCACTTGTTCAAAAGCTAGCATGCTAGCTTTTGAACAAGTGCACTTGTCATAGAAAAAAATGTAAAAGTTGCGCGTACAGACGAGCAAATAAAACTTGTCACATAAAAACTTGTCATAGAAAACTTGCTCGTCTGTAACCGGCTATATGGTAGTAATCTTTCATATAGAAGCGCCATTATTTATGATTTAGCACTGAAGAGAAAATATTTTTCTTGGTAAAAATTTTGCTGATCCTGAACCATTAAAAAGTAAGAAAAATTTTACCCAACCTCAAATATCAATTAAAAAATAAATACAGTAAAACCCTATGTGTCGCCTAGGGTGAACTGACAATCACGGCTGATATGGAAGACCTTTCAAATGCTTTATTCTTTGATCACGTGCCCGGCTCGTGGGAGCGGCGTGCCTACCCCTCCATGGCCACCCTTGCAGCCTGGTTCTCAGACCTCTTGCTGCGCATCAAAGAGCTCGAGAGTTGGACTTCGGATTTCTGCCTCCCCAATGTCGTTTGGCTTTCGGGCTTTTTCAACCCACAGTCATTCTTGACCGCAATCGAGCAATCGATGGCGCGCAAAAACGAATGGCCTTTGGACAAGATGACGTTATCTGTTGATGTCACCAAGAAGAACAAAGAGGACTTTAATAGCCCCCCTCGCGAGGGGGCGTACGTTCATGGCTTGTTCATGGAGGGAGCTCGGTGGGACACACAGACAGGTATGATTGCAGACTCCAGGCTTAAAGAACTCACACCAAACATGCCTGTGGTATTTATTAAGGCCATTCCAGTTGATAAGCAGGAGACGAAGAATGTGTACGAATGCCCTGTGTATAAAACACGACAACGTGGTCCTACGTACGTGTGGAATTTCTTCCTGAAGACCAAAGAAAACCCTGCAAAATGGACCCTCGCTGGAGTTGCGTTGCTCTTGAGCGCTTGAGAGTTTTAAAATATCCAAAATACCAAAAAAAAAAATTCAGAATTTTTTTCAATATTTCCATAGCATTGTTGTGAAAGTTTGTAGAGTAATTGTAAAAAAGTTGATTGCCCATACATTGTATAAATGAATATTTTTATCTTAAGGCTTAAAGAAAAGCCTTTGTTAACTTATTTTTTATCGCAACGTAATATAGTGACAGTTTTTGTCTAAAGAAAAAAGTGTGTAATATATAATTGAGATGGTGTATTTATTAAACAGATTTTAACTTTAAAGATGTTTTTGTATGATTTTTGAAGTGTCTATATAGATCTATTTAGAAGTATGGAACTATATTATCAAAGAATCATAGAACCATATAACTATAGAAACATAGAATCATAACTATATAAATATACAACCACGGAACCGTTGAATTTGGTTGATTTTGCACAGGCTATCAATCTCTGAAATTGACCTATCAACATGTCGTTATATCGGTGGAAGGTAACGAAATCCAAAAACACATAAAGACACATAGGTTTCGATTTTGAAACATTTTTTTACAGTAGTAGGTAGGAGTTACAGTGGATATTCGCATGTTATTTGCGAAAGAAATTACGTGCAGACCGTCGCTTGCTAAGGGTTAGCAGTCGCACAACTTTCCGAACTTCTTCAGAAGAGTCGACTATGTTGATCAGAACCTCTCAGAATCGTCCCTATCAAATCAAACGTTTGACGGCATGTCTGAACCTTCTCCAATTAGCCGTGTCGTGACACGCTTGGGGCTAGGGCATGCACTACACTCGACATCGTGAACACATCCTTGTTACAATTGGGATGGGTTATGAAGTTTGTCATGTCATACACTACGCCACCCGTAAACAGAGCTACTTTTCGGCGAAGCTCCCTCCCTCCCTTAGGGGCCTGTTCGTTTTAGGCTCAATTGGGGAAGGGCATAAGGGGTTGGGCAAATAATTTTTTTCAACAGAGATATGGGGCATTTTAGAGAGAGGGGGAGGCTTAGTAGAGGATTTAAGATGACATGTAAATCTCTCTCGAAATGTACTTCAGTTCATATTAGGCAGCGTAGTTCATATTGTATAACGTTGACTACATCACATTCATCCTTCGAGAATGAATGTCGAAGCCCAAGTCAAGCACAGCACAGTTCCAAGCCCCTCCCGCATCACGTCTGGCATATTAGGTCAGATAGAGCCAAGTCGTTGGACGAAAGATATCGACAGTTCAGATTCCGATATGGTCTGAAACAGCCAAGCAACCTTTCCTGCGAAGATTAGTCAGATGCGCAACCGATCATCCTAAGTTGAAAACGACGGTCAAACGCACGCACTTTTGCCAAATACAGATTCACGGATACAGGAGAGGAGACGTGTACAGTACAATAAAATCCCGGTCCAAGTCCAAAGACGACAACATACTAGCGCACGGTGTTGCGCCTTGTGCCCCTGCGCAAGACAGCACGATCCCGCGCCGACCTAAGCAAGACACGGATGGTGGAATCCAGTTCTTTCACGTTGTTGAAGAAGATCTCGATTTCCTCGTCATGGTTGACATCAGACAAGTCAAACGCAGGGAGGCTTGCCTTTGGAAATGGGAATTGGGTGCGCTCTAGAAAATGAAACGAAGATATCAGTGATTGCAAAATATATGTCGAAATATATATAGATAATAATATATGATTTAACAAATATAAAACATTTTCCGTGTTGATATACAGTTATATCAACACGAGTGGAATTGGGAAAACGAGAAATTGCATGGAAACACGACGCCCGAAGGGCGGAGTGTTTTCATACAATTTCGAGTTTTCCCAACTTCCACGAGTGTTGATATAACTATATATCAAGACGGAAAAAATGTTTTATATTTTTTTTATAATATAGCAATGTCAAAAGCCCGAAGGATAAGAAAAATTTCCGTGTTTACAAGCGGCGGAAAATTTCCCGTGTTGACATGGAGTTATATCAACACGGCTCTTAGCCAATCAGCGTTCAGAATTTACAAATGCTATATTATAAATAATAATATATGACATATTATTAGCACCGATAATGTCCGGGCTTACGGATCGAAAGCTTTGCAGTAATAAATTTACGTGGTGTTTCCACAAACAAAAAGTATTATACGAGCAAGTTGTTACGGATCTATCTTTTCTAGCGTAAAAATCTCGCAGCTTGTCAACAAGATATATTCGCACTGCTTGTTCCCAGTTCTTGACAAATTTGGATAAAAATCTGCCAGGATGAGGAATGCTGGTACCATCGTTATGATCGCAACAGGGATTCAGATTGGGGCAAACGTAGCTGCCAATACTATTAAAACCAACTTGAGGAGTTGTTTCATTTGTTTATCGTCCATCGTCTCAATGGACGACCAACACTGGAATGAAATAAAAGTACATAAGATGAATAGCATAAGACGGAGCCGACAGCTAAAGCCTTGATAAGCGAGAGTTTCCATGAGAGTTTCCTCAACTCTCATGCCCCAGTCAAACGAGAACAAGAAAAACTGACTTCAAATTTTAAGAATACACAAATTTAGGCTTGCGTTTTATTTTTCTTTTCAAACTAGAACTCGCGCAAAGAACTCATTATTAGCTAATTGACCAATTAGACCTAATTAGGTTATGACGTTTAGAATAGCCGTTAACTATATGACGACATCTTACGTCACAATCAGTCTGGAAGATTTAATTTGTTCGACTTCCAAGACTGTATCAAGTCATTTTACACGAGCTGCAAACAAATCTGATTTCAAGTCGATATCAGGATTTGTTCCAACTGCCTGTAGTATTCTAGTTGTTATGACACGTTTTTGACTCGAGTTCTTATCACTGATAAACACAAAGCAAAAATGAACTTGTTTTGTAATTGGCTTCCGTAGACAAAAGTGATCAGTCTAGCTGTGACGTACAAAATATCAGTATTCTATAGTTTTTATTGTGTTTCATTGTTATATTCAACGAATCACAGAATTAGTTCATATGGCTTCGCAGTGTTTAAATTCCCACTTTGACTAGTTGAGGCGTGATATCACAAGTATCAAACCAAAACGTGTTGTACTTTTTTTTGTTTCCTGGGATGGGTTAGCTTAACCCTAGGTTAACCTAAAATTCAAAGCAAACTTTCCAACAGCGTTTTTATAAATTTGGAAATATTTCTTCATAAATCTGGTCTGGATCAGTAGGAGTTTTCTTTTATGAAGTTTTTGTGTTAAGATATTTCAGATGTGCAGCATTACACAAACTAAAACAGCAGGTTAAATTTTAATCCAGGGTTAGCGCTAGTACAACTTTGAACGACCGGCCACAGATCAAACGACAATGAGAGTTGATTATAAGAGTTGAGAAGAGCGAGAGTTTGCATGAATTTTCTCAACGCTCATGCTCTGGCCAAACGAGTTGCATGAGAGTTGATGAGAATAAAACAAAAGTTATTCCGAATAAGGAGTGCATAATATTAACACACAATTTATAAAAAAAAACCCTGTATATTTCGAATCAAATCTGATTCATCTTCAGCAGTGTTTTGCAAGATATGAATTGATGAGAATTGACTGGATATTACCGCGCCCGTATCGAAAATCCTCATCATTACAAGTCTCAGCAAAATTTGAACCAACTCAAAATTGAATGAGAAGCAACGATACTACTATAACATTTTAATGACATACTTAATTAACATGCCTTATATACCCGCTATACAAAATTTTCCAATTATTACTCACCTCAATTTATCTGAGTATCCCTGATGTGCTGTAATAGGCTTCGATCGAACTTGATAGGCATCAATAAACGTAGAAAAATCAAATTTCTTTTCAAAATCCTTTAACGCTTTGTAGAACGAACTCGCGCGGGAAACTAGCAATTAGCTTAATTAGAAACAATCAAGCGCAAGTAATTACGTGACGTAAACGCGTGACGTAAACGTGTTTTGTACGATTTTGAAGTGTCTAGATAGATCTATTTAGAAGTATAGAACTATATTATCAAAGATCATACAACCATATAACTATACTGTAGAAAAATAGAATCATAGAAACGTAAAACCATGTAACCATAGAACTACTGAACCATAGAACTATTGAACTGTATAGAACCATAAAACTGTAGAACCATAAAACTGTAGAACCATGTAACCATAGAACTATTGAACCATAGAACTATTGAACTGTATAGAACCTTCAAACACTCATTAATAATTCATGAAGCAATTATCCAATCTCGAGTAAGAAATTAGTCACGTGCATACGTCTTTATACCAGCTAAAGAACACTTTAACAAAGGACCATTGTTATGCAAACTATATAAATATTTTTATATAAAGATTTTTATATAAAGATTTTTATATAAAGATTTTTATATAAAGATTTGACTTATTATGCAAACGTTTTTGAAGCCATTTAAAAAACTCGCAGGTCGTGTTTTATTAGGTCTAAAGCCACTCGCGCTGCGCGCTCGTGGCTTTAAACCTAATAAAACACTCCTGCTCGTTTTTTAAATAGTACATAAAACTATAGACCATGTAACCATAGAACTACTGAACCATAGAACTATTGAACTGTATGGAACTGTAGAACCATAGAACTGTAGAACCATCACTGTAACCATAGAACTACTGAACCATAGAACTATTGATCTATATAGAACTGTAGAACCATAAAACTGTAGAACCATGTAACCATAGAACTACTGAACCATAGAACTATTGATCTATATAGAACTGTAGAACTGTAGAACCATAGAACATGTAGAACCATAGAACTGTAGTATAATGGAACTGCCGGTAGAACCATAGAATTGTAGTATCATAGAACTGTAGAACTATAAAACTGTAGAACCATAGAACATGTAGAACCATAGAACTGTAGAACCGGCATAGAACTGTAGTATCATAGAATTGTAGAACCATAGAACTATAAAATTGTAGAACCATAGAACTATAGAACCATAGAACTGTAGAACCATAGAACTGTATATAAAACTGTAGAACCATAGAGCAATATAGAACTAAGTGAAGAACCTTTAGAACTATTACTATAGAACCATTGAACTATGGAACTATAGAACCTATCATACAACCATTGAACTACAGAACCATTAGAACTATCATAGAAATATAGAACCGTATAGAAATATAGTGCCATTATATAACTGTAATATCACATGACGCTAGAACTATATACAGCCATATGGAACTATAGGACCATTAGAACTATAGAACCATGAATAGAAGTATAAATTCATAGAAATGTAGAACCACAGAACAATAGAAATATGTCACCATGCATATACCATAACAACTATAGGACCATTAGTACTATAGAACTATGTAACATGCATATAACTATAAATTCATAGAAATGTAGAACCACAGAATAATAGAAGTATGTCACCATGCATAGACCATAATAATTATAGGACCGTTAGACCTATACATAGAACCGTTAAATTTGGTTGATTTTGCACTGGCAATCAATCTCTGAAACTGACTACATTTATACCGAGATGTTGTTTCGCTGATGTTCAAAATAGCATATCAACATGTCGTTATTTCGGTGGAAGGTTTTACGAAATCCCAAAACACATAAAAAGACACAGGATTCGATTTTGAAACATTTTTTTTACAGTAGTAGGTAGGAGTTACAGATTCGCATGTTAAATGCGAAAGAAATTGCGCACAGACCGTCGTTTGGGTTAGCAGTCACACAACATTCCGAACTTCTTCAGAAGAGTCGACTATGTTGATCAGAACCTCTCAGAATCGTCCCTATCAAATCAAACGTTTGACGGCATGTCTGAACCTTCTCCAATTAGCCGTGTCGTGACACGCTTGGGGCTAGGGCATGCACTCGACTCGACATCGTGCCGAACACATCCTTGCTACAATTGAGATGGGTTATGATGTTTGTCATGTCATACACTACGCCACACGTAAACAGAGCCACTTTTCGGCGAAGCTCCCTTCCTCCCTTAGGGGCCTGTTCGTTTTAGGCTCAATTGGGGAAGGGTATAAGGGATTGGGCAAATAATTTTTTTCAACAGAGATGGGGGCATTTTAGAGAGAGAGGGAAGCTTAGTAGAGGATTTAAGATGACATGTAAATCTATCTCGAAATGTACTTCAGTTCATATTAGGCAGCGTAGTTCATATTGTATAACGTTGACTACATCACATTCATCCTTCGAGAATGAATGTCGAAGCCCAAGTCAAGCGCAGCACAGTTCCAAGCCCCTCCCGCATCACGTCTGGCATATTAGGTCAGATAGAGCCAAGTCGTTGGACGAAAGAATATGAGGTGTGAATATGGACAGAAATGCAATTGGATCGGGACAAAAATACAATTGGATCGGACAGTGTTTAATTAATGCGGGCTGAAAGCCATTGGGTGTTAAACAATTCAATCGGGCTTTAAACAATTCAATCGGGCTTTAAACAATCGGGCGTTAAACAATTCAATCGGGCGTTAAACAATTCAATCGGGCGTTAAACAATTCAATCGGGCGTTAAACAATTCAATCGGGCGTTAAACAATTTAATCGGGCTTTAAACAATTAGATCGGGCATAATCAGTCGGGCTTAAAGCCATCGGGTGTTAAACAATTAGATCGGGCATAATCAGTCGGGCTTGAAGCCATCGGGTGTTCAACAATTAGATCGGGCATAATCAGTCGGGCTTAAAGCCATCGGGTGTTAAACAATTAGATCGGGCATAATCAGTCGGGCTGAAAGCCATCGGGTGTTAAACAATTAGATCGGGCATAATCAGTCGGGAAACCAATATACCCGAACAAGTTACAGTCAAAATACAAGAACCTTCCCGCTTCTGTAGTGTGTTGACATTTTCTGTAATTTGTTCTGTATTACTGTGTAAACGGTTACCGATTTATAAACAAATACCGCGATAAAATTCATATTTCGCAGCTTTCATGTGTTAAAATGCCGTGAATAAAACGAGAAATGTATTTCTCGCCACAATTTATTATAACAAAGCCAAAGGAAACTAAATGTTGTGGCAATATTTTGATGCTTGAAATAAATTTGGTACTGAAATCGCTGAGAAAAACAGAAAATGTTACAGAGAATATTCAATTCGCATTATAGACTTTCAAAACTAGGCTTGGGCAAGGAGATGCAACTAAATTACCACAGCTAGAAAGCGGCATACTAAAATGAGTAAAAATCAGGTCGCGAAATGTTGTAAAATGCGGGAAATATAGCCTTGCAAATTTTGTATACTTTTGTATTGCGTGCCGAAAATTGTAGTAAGGGGCCCACCATTTAACTTTTGAGGGGGAGGGTGGATGATTTTGAAAAAAAATTCCTGCAAGGCTATTCTGAACAAAAAAAATACCTGCACTAACAAACTGGGGAAAAAAATATCTTGCCAAAGTATTTGGTGGGAAAAAAATGTTGCAAAACAGCATGGTTGCAGGGATCGATTTGACCAGTCCGAGAAGATCAGCTGGTTTGATTTTCAGGGACTAGTGTAAGGTTAATTTCTTGTTGGAAAACTCCTCAAAATGCTGGAAATAGCTTATCTGAGCTTCAAAAAATCCAAAATTTTCAGGGGCCATGTCACCAGACCCCTCTAGAGGCTCGCGCCTTCGGTGGTCGACTCAGTTGTCTCAGAGTCCTAGTTAAGCATGGCCTGAGCTGCTGCCCTATGACGTATACTTATTAGTTAAACCATGCATATATATGCTGTAGGTAGCTGCAGTGATACAGACAGGGCTGTAGCAAGGGGGGTATTGGGGGTGGTTAACCCCCCTCCCCCCCCAACTTTTTTAGAATCAACATATTCAGAAAATCGGGTTGGCCATTCGGAAAATTAGTAGAACAAAGTTTTAGTTGTTAAACATAGAAAATATTATAAAATTGTATTGTCACTATAAATTGTAAGCAAATTGTAAATTTCGTCATACTAAAACGCTTTTTTCTGACCATCAGCATTCTGTCAAAACTTCCCCAAAGTCCAGGAAATGGCATTTCAGAGACTCGAAATATTAAAATTTCCTCGGGCCTCCGGTCCTCGTTTTCTGCCCCCAATAAACAAAAGCTCCCTACCGCACTGCTTCTGTAATATGTCTGTGCGTAAAATATGCGTATTTTTGTTTGTAAATTGCGTCTTCATTTTCCGAATAGCAAACACCTTTGTGGCTTAGTATGCCATGATATATTCGGAAATTTTTTTCGTCATTCGAAAATTTTTGGCCTACGCCCCCTAACTATACATGCTAGCTACGGCCCTCAGGATACGGACTTGCCGACTGGAACTTCTCCAGGTCCCCCGCTAATTATGCCCACTCCAGTTACACAACCTTAAAAAAGGCCCTGAACCAAATGTTATACCTCATAGCAATATCATCACCAATATGTATTATTAAGAGCAATGCATGAAGCTAGAAAACTCAACGTTAACTATAATTAAAGAATCTAACTAGTATAAGCTATTGAAAAAAAAATGCTGCGAAAGAAAGTGTGGCAAAAAAAAATCGTACATGGTGATGGGATAAAAAAAATATCTTGCACATAATGATCCCAGAAAAAAATTCTCTGCCAGCAGTAAATCACCCACCCCCTCCCTCAAAAGTTAAACGGTCGGCCCCTAATTTCCGCACGCAAACAAAAGTATGCAAAATTTGCAAACGGCTTTGCAAGGCTATATTTTCTGCATTTTACAGCATTTCGCAACCAAACGTTGCAATTTTACTCATCGTAGTATGTGCTCTTTCTAGCTGTGCTTGTGGTGCCGATTTATTTGCATCTCCTTGCCGGCTATAGTTTTGAAATTAGTCTATAATGCGAATTGTACTATTCTCTGTAAAATTTTCTGTTTTTCTGTAGCGATTTATACCAAATTTATTTAAACAAGTATCAAAATATGGCCACAACATTTAGTTTCCTTTGTTTTTATTTATTATATAAAGTATAGTGCTTTATAGAGATTTCGAGCACTGATAAAACTGATAATCTCACATGTGAGTTATTTATGATAATCTGGCATGTGAAAATTATCACTTTTCAAATTTCAATTATCGCTTTTCTCTAAAAAAGCTTCAAATTTCAATTATCGCTTTTCAAAGACCGTCCTATATATAATAAACAGAAAAATACACTGGGCGCGAACGAGTGAGATATTCAGGTTCAACACGGAAATAAATCTGGTATTTCCAAGCACCCATGTATAAAGGCCCGTTTCCACTCAGGAAAATTTTCCAAGGAAAGAAAAATTTGTAAAATGTGATTGGCCGACACAAACTTTCCGTGGGAAAAAAATTTTGAAGTTGACTCTCAATCTATGATATTTTCGGAAAAATTTTGGGACTGGAGTTCCCCTTTAAGATCCAGGACGCGGCCGCCTCAACGACGCAGTCTGAATTTCAGCTCAAGAATGAGCGCTAAGCAATTTTATTACTGTAATAAATGTTTCAAGATTTTTCAAATAACATTACAAACTGCTAAGTTCGACTAAAGCGATGCAATGTTTGCTGTAATTTCGACTTTAGTTTAAGTAACACTTCTTGGGTCGCAATAAGCTTTCAGGTTGGTGAGGTTGCGCCATGAAAGACGTGATAAAACTTAGTTTTATGTTGTGTTGAGAATGACAAATCCGTTGAGAATACTCCTGGGACCACAGATTATTGGCACAGTTTTGACTCTCAATGTATGATATTTTCGGAAACATTTCTGTCCGTGGAAAATTTTCTTGAGTGGAAATGAGCCTTTATCAGTCTATAGTATAATAAATTGTGGCGAGAAATACATTTCTCGTTTTATTCACGGCATTTTAACACATGCAAGCTGCGAAATATGAATTTTATCGCGGCATTTTTTTATAAATCGGTAACCGTTTACACAGTAATACAGAACAAATTACAGAAAATGTCAACACACTACAGAAGCGGGAAGGTTCTTGTATTTTGACTGTAACTTGTTCGGGTATATTGGTTTCCCGACTGATTATGCCCGATCTAATTGTTTAACACCCGATGGCTTTAAGCCCAACTGATTATGCCCGATCTAATTGTTGAACACCCGATGGCTTCAAGCCCGACTGATTATGCCCGATCTAATTGTTTAACACCCGATGGCTTTAAGCCCGACTGATTATGCCCGATCTAATTGTTTAAAGCCCGATTAAATTGTTTAACGCCCGATTGAATTGTTTAACGCCCGATTGAATTGTTTAACGCCCGATTGAATTGTTTAACGCCCGATTGAATTGTTTAACGCCCGATTGTTTAAAGCCCGATTGAATTGTTTAAAGCCCGATTGAATTGTTTAACACCCAATGGCTTTCAGCCCGCATTAATTAAACACTGTCCGATCCAATTGTATTTTTGTCCCGATCCAATTGCATTTTTGTCCATATCCACACCTCATACAGTTGGTAGAACATTGGGCTAGTATCCCAAAGGTGGCGGGTTCGACTCCCACCGTGACCAAGCAAACTTTTCAGCTTGCCCGCTGTGGATGCATATTCAGAGTAACGTCACAAATATCATACTAAAACTCCGTTTTCTGACCATCAGAATTCTGTCAAAACTTCTCCAAAGTCCAGGAAATGGCATTTCAGAGAATCTAAATTTAAAAATTTCCTCGGGCCTTCGGCCCTCGTTCCCAGCCCCCAATAAAAATGAGCTTCCTACGATGCAAAAACTAGACTTGCTCCAAGTAATTGTATGTAACGTACAATATAGATGTACAATATATAGATGTCCACAAAGAGAGACTTGGAGCAAATCTATGCAAAAACATGCAGTTGACTGGCCAGAAGGCGGGGCCTTCAGCCAATACAGCGCGTTTATTGGCCAGAAAATGTAATCGACTGGCTAGGAAGATGGCGGCCAGGGTGACATAAACTTCAAAGCTTCCGACGTAATTAGTGGCCCTTCTGTGTGCCTTATTCTGTGCCATGGGCACAGAATACTACACCACAGAATAGATACTGGACCAGAAGTGTCACTCAGACGCAGTGCTCACTGCTCAGACGATATTTTTCCGAAATTCTACGAGTGCTGACGTGAAAATACGCCATCATATCACGCCATCCTGGAATGCACACGGAAGTTTTTCATAGGCCAAGCACAGCCTCGTACCCAGGCGCTAAAAATGGGCACACTACAGTGTTTTTATATAGATCAGTGGCGCGACCACCCCCGCGCCACAGAATAAGGTACACAGCAACCTCGTCCCCAGGGCCTATTGAGGAAGGAGGCGAAGCTGCCCTTAGCATCTTTCCTCAAAAGGCCCTGGGGACGAGGTTGGCCACAGAAGGTCGACTCGAGTAACGCTGCCACGCCATGATTCATCATCAAAATGCTGACGCCATGGTCATAGGCAGTGCGGGTTTGAGAGGCATTCCCCCCCTGGACATCTGCCATTTTGAATAATATCAGGGTGGTGAATGCCTCTCAAACGCGCACTGGCTAGGACCATGGCGTCAGCATTTGATGACGAATTACGGGTTACGCCAAAATCATAGCAAAATCATAGGAAAAACAAAGAAGTCGGCCTTCTGTGTACCTTATTCTGTGCCCGCCATAGATATCTTATATACACTAGATAGCGCATCTCTTTTAGTAAAATTGAAGCCAAGAATATTCCAGCGGTTACTGCCATTTGAATAGATGGCGGCAATGCTGGTCGTTCCCACTTGCTAATAAACACTTAAAAACAACAATAACTTTCATCATTTGAATATTTTAAAAACGAATTTGGAATAGGGTTAACTTAATGTTTAAGCTCTCTGTTTAAGAAATAGGAAACATACGAATCTTCTAATTTCATGGGAACGACCTAAGACTGCAATCACGGCTTCAATTTTTGAATTGCAGAATAATTAGATGCACTATCTAGTGTATATAAGATATCTATGGTGCCCGCGCGCTCGCTCATCTTAGCCACTGATCTATATAAAAGTACTGTAGTGTGCCTATTTTTAGTTAATTGCGCCTGGGTACGAGGCTGGGCCAAGCACAGGTACAAAGTGCTGTGTGCACTCCAGGATGGCGTCATAGCACGTAAAAAAATTTTGGACATTTTCCTTCAGCCAAAACACATAGGAGTGTCACTTCTGGTCCGGTATGTATGTATTCTGTGACTACACATATAAAGTCCATATGGCTTCATTGTTTTTTGCGTAAGCTCTATTCGTCATGATTCGTCACTCAGCAAGTACCGTAAACAGAAGCAGTCACCCCCTGGACATGCGCCATTTTTAGTATTTCCAGGGAGGTGACTGCTTCTGATTACAGTACTTGCTGAGTGACGAATCATGACGAATAGAGCTTACGCAAAAAACAATGGAGATGGACTTCTGTGTAGTATTCTGTGCCATGGGCGTACGGGAAGGAAAAAATCAGGGGGGCGGAAGAAAAAATTAGAGGGATGGAAAGAAATTTGCCCAACTTTTTTGGATTGTGCCGGAGTTGTCAAGTTGTCAGGGGTGAAGCGAAATTTTAGTGCGGTTGAACACTTTATTAGAGGGGTTAGAGAGATTCTGCGGGGGGGGAGGGGGTAATTAACCCCCCAGTAAATCTACTCATGATTCATGAATATTAAAATGAGAAAAATCGATACTTTATACCGTATTCAGTATTCCCAGCCATTTTCCAAAACTGATGACACATGATTTGGTGAGAAAATTTATCCCAGTTGTACCCAAGATCCCACTGTGTCCCTGTCCATATATGCAAAATGACAAAATTTGTCACAAATACCTATGCCCCCGGGACTATACTGATTGTCAAATTCCCCACTCATGGGATATACTTTCTCGTCAAATCCCCCCCCCTTGCCCCGTCTCCCTCCCCCCCACCCCCCCACCGGCCTAACATTGTTAGGTGCATAATGCAGTCTAATCCAAGCTAATTGATGCAGGTTAATGCCATCTAATGCACTGTAATATGCAGTCTAATCCGAGCTAATGCAGGTTCAGCCTAGTTTCCAATTGGTCGTTAGTTGTCGCTGGCACCACAAGCGGTAGATTTGAAATAGTCTAATAATGTAATAATAGTCCTTTTGTGCGTTATATGGAAATCAGTTTTAATGATTGCAGAGTTTTATAAAGTTTTGTTGACACTCTATTACATCAGCTACTTGTCGTGCCAGCAACAACTAATGACCAAATGGAAACTAGGCTTTAATGGCATCTATTAACCCCATCTAATGCAGGATAATGCAGTCTAATCCAAGCTAATGCAGGATAATGCAGTCTATAAATCCAAGCTAATGCAGGTTAATGCCATCTAACGTAGGCCAGGGTAATGCAAGGTGATGCATCTAATCCAAAGCTAATTAATGCAGGTTAATGCCATCTAATGCAGGCTAATGCTAATGCAGGCTAATGCCATCTAACGCCATAGGGTAATGCAATCTATATAATATTTTTTATAGAATATCATGTAAACATCCCTTGTGAAAATTCGCATATAGACTATAGTTGACGGGGCCAGCGTGTGTCTTTTAAATAAAGTTTTACCTACCTACTAATATGCAGTCGAAATGTTGAATGTAAACTAATGCTGTTAATACAGTCTAATGTGTGCTAGTGAAGGCTTAAGGCGGATTTCTATTCAGTGCAAAACGTTATGTGATCAAATACAAACAGTCAAGCGAAACTAAATCTCATCAGCTGCAGCGACTGCATACATCTCGAAAGAAAGCGATCACAAACAATCGACAAGAAACTGAATGGAAATCTGCCTTAATTTAATACCATCTAATTTAATCTAGTAGTGTAAGTTACTGTTTAATTAAAACAAGAGCATTAGTGTTTTATCAGATATAAAGATACAAGGTCATGCCGAGCATCTTTAGGTCCAAAAAATCATCCAATGCCAATGCAAATGTTTTAAATTGCTTAAAAAATGGTCGACCTAGTAATTAAGTTCACTGGCAAAGTAATTTTCAAAAAAATATGTTGTGTACATCTAATCATACATATAATCTATTCATATATCATACATATAATCTATATTCTTTGCTGCTGCACTGATTGGCCCTTTGTTCTTTTATCTATAGGGAAAGTAATAAAAACATTTATTGTGAAGAAGTAATACAAGATATTAAAAGAAGCAAAGTTTAAAATCAATTTCTACTAGTCTCGGGTGCTTTCTTCACGACTGAACTCTGAAGTAATGCTGGAATTTTCCAAGAGTAGAAATACATCTCCAGGAGTCTAACCTGGATCTTTTATTTTATAAAAGAACTAACCAGTGATGTATTTTTACAGGAAGAGGGAAAACCGGAGTTCCCGGAGAAAACCCTCGAAGTACAGGAGACATTTTCAGATCTACTGACGCGATTGCATTTGCATCGGCCGTTTTGCAAACACAATCCTGCCAGCAACAACTTCTAACAAGTTGTTACCTGCACTTCATGCATGCACATGCACTAAACTTATCTACTTTTTCATGCACTTAACTTAACTTGGAAAAAAAGGGCAAAGGAGAAGAAAAGATTAGTAACACATAGGGGCAAGGGGGGCAAAGGAGAAAAAA
>CACRXK020009745.1:0-18675 GCA_902702795.2 Paramuricea clavata
CTGCAACTGAAAAATAAACTATTTTTTTACTTTATGGTCAAAGTATGTGTAATCACAAGATTGTAATCTATCGAATAGGCTATTTTTTATATCAATTTGGTAACTTATTCGCCCAATAATGTTTACTGAAAAATAATGTTTACTGAAAATTTGACGGCCCAAATTACTTTTGCGCCAACTAGAAGATGGCCATTTCTGTTGCCACCACTTCGAACCCTATTAACTATAGTTTAATTAAATAAAGTTCAGAGTTTGTAATTTACATATTTTGAACAAAAATAGACCTGTGGATGCACTTGTCCCGTTTTGAAACTTATATCGGTCAAACAAAGCCAAAAACGTCCTTTGAATGCTTACGTAATGTTTTTGACTGTAAAAAAGTCGCCATTGCCATTTGTTGTTGTCCGGAAAAGTTTGTACCGGCTAACTTCGAACCCTGCAACTACAGTTTAAATAAAGTTCAGGGTTTGCAATTTACATATTTAAAACAAATATAGACATGTGGATGCATTTCTCCGGTTTTTAAACTTATATTGGGTCAAACAAAGGCAAAAACCACCTTTTAATGATTGCATAATGTTTTTGACAGCAAAAAAGTCGTCATTGCCATTGGCATTCTTGTTGGCATTGTCGAAAGTTAAGAGTGTTAAACATACAAAACTCACCGTTAAAATAACTGAAACCTTGTTTTTATTTCTTTTAAATAATGGATGCCTTAGCAAAAAGGGTTTTCGAGAAAGAAAGGATTTGTTGTCAATATTAAAAATGGAAGGTATATTAATTTAAAAACCGAAATTGCCAAATTCAAATTTTAAAATATAGATCAAGGAAAACTTCGAAAAGATAACTTCAATCAATTTATATAACGTAATTACAGTGAAGCAAAATTGAATAAATATACGTAAACTTAACTAAAGTAAACGAAAATACGCAAACAAACCTGAATCGTGCCTGAAAGTCCACCCCAAATTGGAAATCAAAATTTTCGAACAAGCTCGAAAATTCTCTGCACTCGTCTCTGAATATTAGCAGATCCGTTTTATAAACTTTACACACAATGTGATATACCTAACTTCCTTTTCGGTGTAGATTATTTAAACAATTTTCCAGTATATAAAGAGCTGTAAAACAGCAGACAAGTACCGGTCCACAATCTATCTCTATTTTTTTTCGAAGCAACAGGCGCCATTCAGTAATTCATGATCACTCACATGGCATGATTGGCACAAGCGTCACGCAAGCACATCACGGATGGCACGCGCAAAACATTAGGCGTTTCCAGTCCCTGTCTTCTGGTTTGTCTATGATCCAATGAAGCATTCAAGGGAAAGATATTTTATGCGACAGATATATTTATTCTTTAGACGGTTCAACTACAAACAAACATTACAATAAAAATATTAAACTGGGATAAGCAACTAACAAATACAGTACTAACTATATAAATGTACAAAATATAGGACGACTTACATATTTAGTTTTCTGTCTGGTAGAAAGTCAGAACATCGACAGACACAGCGGCAAGACAAAATACAGATAGCCAAAAAGTTATGAGCACCTAGATTAAATACTGTTAATTTACATAAAACATAAACAACACATCACAAGACTCACAAAGTGTCATTCATGTGTAACTAATTGATTGTCCTTTTGTCCTTCAGTTTGAAATCAACATGCCGGCCCCGAAATGTTTCCTAAAACATCAGATAGGTATCGAGCCTGTCTCCAACGACATCTGCAATACAAGTCGTTGTCGCTGAAGATTCCGGGAGGTAGTGTTGATCCTGGGCGCAGCAGAAGCAAATGATTTGGGGTCAAAGCTTCCAAGTCATTCGGATCATCAGATACTTTCGTCAACAGTCTACTGTTCATTATAGACACCTCTTCACACGTGATAGTTGTCAGGCATTCATTGTCCACGGTCTGCTGTTTTAGGAGTGCCAATAAGATTTTGCAAACTGTCCTAATACAGCACTCCCAAACTCCACCATGATGGGATCCTAAGGGAGGGTTGAAAATCCATTTGACGTTTTGTTGCAGGAGGAATTGGTGGATTTTCTCTTGGTTCCAACTTTCAATTGCTGTGCAAATTTCTTTCTCTCCACCAACAAAATTACTTCCGTTATCAGATCTGATCACCTGTGGTTGACCCCTCCTGGCGATGAATCTGCGAAGAGCATGAAGGAACAAATATCAAGGCTTTGAACCACTTCAATATGAACAGCACGTATCGCCAAACACGTAAATAAAACTCCTTATCTCTTTACAAGACTTCGAGCTCTTTTTATGAGAAATGGTCCGAAACAGTCTACTCCCACAAATGTAAATGGCGGTTTATCTGGCATAACACGATGCTCCAGGAAATCTGCCATTTTTTGTTCACCAACAGCTGCTTGTCTTCTTCTGCAATCTACGCAACATCTCAGAATTTCTTTCAGAGTATTTCGTGCTCCAATTATCCAAAAGCATTCTCTTATTAATGACAAAACATGTTCAAGACCACTATGTTCTGCCAACTGATGGTATGTCTTGAAATCAGTTTTGCAATTGGACTGTTCTTCGGGATGATTAATGGGTGTTTGCTTTCATCTGAGATAGGAGCATTCGCCAAACATCCTCCGACACATAGGAGTTGATTACTTACTTGCGGATCGAGTTTGTAGATGGGAGTTGTCTTCCTGACTGGGCCATCTAAAGACATTGTTGCTTTGTTGTTCTGCGCATTAGCACCATTGAGATGAGCCAATTCATCTTGAAAACTTCTTTGAACATATTTCACAATCTCCCTTTCTGCAACGAGCATGTCATCCACAGTAAGCGGTTTAATTTCTGAGTTTGAACTTCTTGTTGCGATGTTAGTCATCTTAGCTGTATCAGCAACAGCTTTACGTAAGTTTGCACAATAACGAAGTATCCATGCCACAAATCTCTTCAGCTGATCCCATGATGAGAATCTCTCGATAATTCCATCAGTCGTAACTTGTGAACTGTTCGTAATTGAAAAGACTTGCGTTGTTAACTTCACTTCTGGATCGTCATCGCGAATTATGGGAGCTATGGTAGGTTGACTCGGCTAGTAATTCTCGAATTTCCATAAAAATTCAGGACCATTTATCCATTGAAGCTTATTTAGCAAGGTGTCAGCAGTTAACCCCTGTGAAGCGTCGTCCGCAAGATTTTGTTCACTGGTAACATATCTCCACTAGATTGGTGAACTTGCTTCAAGAATGGTGGCAACTCTGTTAGCAACAAAAGTCTGGAATCTCTTGTTCTCATTCTTCAAGTAACCCAGAACACACGTACTGTCAGTCCAAAACTGAGAGGCGTCGATTCGAATATCGCTTTCATGTCATACCATCTTGGTAAGCCTTGTTGCTATGACAGCAGCTGACAATTCTAGTCATGGAATTGTTGTTTCCTTTAGAGGAGCCACTCTTGACTTAGCCATCATAAATGAACAATGGACGATGCCATCAATATCTTCAAACCGAATATACGTAACTGCGCCATAGCAACACTGTGAGGCATCTGCAAAGGTGTGTAACTGTGTTGAAACGATTTCTAGCCTATTCGTAGGTTTAATGCATCTTGGAACCCGAAGCTGCTCAATTCTCGGTAATTCTTTTAGCCAAGTGTTCCAACGTTTAACGTGATCAGCTTCAATCAGGTCATCCCAGCTCAACTTTCTCCTACACAGCTCTTGCATTAGTATCTTTGCTGGTAGTATGAATGGTGCAGTAAACCCAAGGGGGTCATATACTGAACTCACAATAGCAAGTAACCCTCGTCGTGTTGGTTGCTTCTCTTTAATGGTCATCCTGAACATAAATTCATCGTTCACGACATCCCAATTCCTCCGAGTGCTTGTTGTATTGTTGGCTGGTCGAAATTCAAATCTTTCACAGAACCAGATCTTTCTTCTTCAGGCACTGACTGAATCACTCGAGCTGAGTTTGAGATCCACTTCGTCAGAGGAAATCCCCCACGAGCCAGCAATGTCGTAAGACCATTAGCTAACAAAACACCTTTGTCTTCATCACGAACAGACTTTAAGCAGTTGTCAACATAAAAGTTTCTGTTGACTGTGTCCAATACCGTAATATCAAAGTCGTTTAAGTTGTCATCTGCAGTTCTCCGTAGTGCAAAATTGGCACAGCTGGGGGAGGATGTAGCGCCAAAAAGATGAACCAACATTTGGAATTCCTCAGGTTCTACATTGAGATCATTTTGAGGCCACCAGAGGAAGCACAATGCGTCATAATCGTTAGAAGTAACACACAGTTGGTGAAACATTGACTCGACATCGGCCATCAGTGCCACATATTTTCTCTGAAACGAATTAAAACTCCGACTAGGGTGTTCGTTAAATCTGGACCCTGCAGCAAGTGGAGGTTAAGTGATGTCCCATGGAACACTGCTGCACAGTCGAAAATGGCACGAACCTTGCCAGGTTTATTGGGATTGATTATTGGATGATGCGGTAGATACCACAAAGGCTGCTGAGGTGGGTTAGTTGAAATATCGGGGACCTTACAAGCATAGCCCTTGGTCAGTAAGTTATCCATGAATTCTGAATATTTTGAATGAAGATCTGAGTTTTTAAGAAGCCTTTTCTTCAGAAGGTTCAAGCGGTGCTCTGCTAAGGGACGGTTGTTGGGTAAGCAAGGTGGGAAATTTCTCCATGGTATTGCTATTTCATAATGTCTGTCTTTTAGTTGTACTGAGCCTTCCATCATTCCAAGCACACTAGAATCCTCCACTGGCATTTCCAATTGGCTGTCGAACACTGAGTCGTTGAACTCCACATCACAAAATTTTTGAAACTGTTCATTGAGCACATGGTCGGATCGAATGAAGTTTGCACAATGATGCACAGTTTCGTTTCTTCCGAGTGGGCCATTAACCATCCAGCCAAAAATTGTTCTTACAGCATATGGTCCCTTTCCATTGCACTCTTTTACTTCCTTTGGTTCGACTGCCTTGGGTACATTATTTCCAATCAAAAGGCCAGTTGGAGCGCCTATTCTCTGCAACGTCACATCCTTAAGATAAGGCCATCTATTGACGTCTTCTTGCTGAGGAATGCTGGATTCACTGATAGTTAAGTCTATTTTTCGTTCCAGCAAAGTCTTTGGGTTTGCTTCGAGTATCAGCACTCAGTCTTCCGAAGATTGGATGATTCAAAACTCTAGCCCGCACATCAACGAACCTGACAACATCGTCAAAGGTTATCTCTCTAGACTTATTGTTAGTAATATTATCAGCAACATCTCTCCATTTCTGTCTCAGGGAATAGGGAAGTTTCTCGATTATTTTGACCAGGCAATCTGGATTCTCAACTTTATTCAGGTATCCAATTTCATTCAAAGTGTTTCTGCAACTTGCAAGTAACACAGAAAAGTTTTAAAGTGTGATGCCATCTTCAGCCTTGATTGGTGCACTTGGGTAACTCGGTTCACATGAGCTGTTGCGATCTTATAATTTTGACCATACTTCTCCTTTAGAAGTCTCTTCACTGCGTTGTACCCTTCCTCAGGCCGCATCATCAGGCAACTACGCATCAGCTCCTGAACTTCTCCCACCGTGTACTGGGCCAAGTTGAACAGCCTTGCATTGTGACTTGTTGTCTTTGCTGCAATTAAATTTTCGAAAGATCACAGAAAATGACAATATTCAATCGGGTTGCCAGCGAATGTTGGAAATTGCACTTCGGGTAGGGACATTGACAAGGTCATTTGTTGATGGTGACTGCTACATTGCTGTAAATGTTGATCTTGGGATTCTTGCATATCGAATATTTGATGCATTTGATGCTGTTGTTGTTGCTGCACATTTGTCACACTGTGCAAAAAATCTTCTGCAATAACAGAGCTTGAATCACTCTCCTTTCCCTTGTCGGTTGGAGCCAAATTCTTTCTTGGATAACGAGATGTCGTATATTCGTATTTATCAATCCAATCGGAAATGTATATTTTTGTTCCAAAATCCGAACCAATCGGATTTAAAAGCTATAATCGTATTTCGAGTTAATGGGTGAAAAATGTGTTCGGTGTTTAATTGCTGCACGAAATTTCAGGCAATTTGCTTCAGCTTAATGCTGACACATTAGGATATGCTAGTTTTTTCATTCCAGGTACAATCCTTAAATATCTGAAAGGAAGAGATTCTCCTTCTGGCAAGTCAAAAACATGTCCAAACAAACTTGTCACCTCATCAATCATCCGATCATTTGACCAGTTGGAGTAAATTACAATTTTTCCATACAAACCAAGTTCAGCTAGTTTCCCTCGAGCCTTTCCTCTTGGAATTGGCATTGCTTTTCCATTTTGAAATTGTTCAGATAGTGGAAAGCAGAGAATATCCTTAGTGTACTGTCTGAGACAACCAACTTGTCCACTTGTTTTTCGACGTTTTGGGGTTTCGCTTGTTAGGGGACTATATTGTCTTCTGAGATGAGTCCGTGCCATAAATGAGGAAGGGAGTGCTGTGGCTGTAATTAACCTCTGGGCACTAGGTCTGGTTCTCACAATTTCCCCTGAATTTGCAGGACTGATCATGGATACAGGTTCCTATTTAAAATTTGTTTGTTTAATAAATCTATAGTTAAATGCTTATACTCTGTTAATATGGTTAATATTAATTTGTATTTGTATGCCATAAGCTCCTCAGCATCTGGTGATCTACATCATGGTCTATCAAGATATGATTGTCTGGAAGCCCGGCAAACTTCAAAGCTTCAAACTAGAAGACCGTTGTTTGATGTTGAACTGTACTGTACTGCACCGTGCGCAAATCCTTTGTCTAAACTTCATTTAAAAATTATATTATTCATCGTGGTTACATGTTTAATCTCAGCTATCCTCTATTGGATGGTTACTTCATTATACGAAAATACAATGAACTCAATCACCATGACTATACACAAATTAACCTATTAAAACTCAGACAATAACATCCAGGCACGAATCTAGCCCCTTTTCATTAGGGGGGTGACTGCTAAAATTGCCCTGCGAAAGTCGATGCTGCCCTGCAGGAAAATTTTTTGGCCACTATTTTTCCCCAAAAATGTTGGCGAGGGGGGGGGGGGAAGTTGAAAAAATTTTTTCCCGACATTAAAAAAAGGGTTGAAAAAAATTTCTGGACATAAACCAATTAAATTAAAGGTTAAAAAAATTTTTTCAGACAAATTCCTGTTAAAACATGCGTGAATCCCTTATTTGTTTTACCAATATCTGTAAAATTTAGGTCTACAAATTCTATTAACTGATAACATTAAACAAAATATGAAACAATGACTTATGTTTCGTTTTCAAGACCATCGTGTACATTATACAAAATTATCATGCATTACTCACAAAAAATGAATTATTTATTTACCTGCTCAGTGTCTTGGTCAGCTATGACTGATCTTAGGGAGTCAATCATCTTTAACACGTCATTTACACTGTTTATTTGCTCTGTTCACCCCAAATTTGCTGTGGCCATCTTTGAATCTTGCAATAGTAATAACGGTCAATGGCAGGAAAAATATAGGAAAGGAACGTAATAATTGCTGGGACATGAAGTATAATGTATATATAATCCATTTCTTGTTTGATAAATAATCCATTTCAGATTTTTAGTGAATGTATTATATATTAAATAATCCAATTTGTAATTGGATTATATGTGAAACAATCCAATCTGGTATAAGGATTATATATAAATAATCCATTTCAGTAAATGGATTGTATGATAATCATTTTGCAGAAGGATTATATGGAGAATAATACATGGGTGCACAGAAATACCAGATTTATTTTCAGTGTTCAACATGATATCTCACGAGTGAGCGCAGCGAACAAGTGAGATATCATGTTCAACACAAGAAATAAATCTTGTATTTTTCTGTTTATTATTTAAAGGACAGTCTTTGAAAAGTGATAATTTTTACAGGAAAGTGATATTTGAAAAGCTATAATTTTCACATGTGAGATTATCATGAATAATCTCACATGTGAGATTATCACTTTTATCAGTGCTCGAAATCTCTATAAAGCACTATACGTTATGTAATAATTATTAAATAATCTGTTTTGTTAAATGGATTATATAGAAAATAATCCATTTACCGAAATAGGTTATTTAGTAAACAATCCATTTTTTTGGAATGTTCCACAAATCATTAAAATAATCAAGCTTTTTTGTATTAAATAATAAATAAACAAACGGCGCCCCATACTTGTTACGGTATTCGTGGATTAGCTCTAGATTGGGTCAAAAGTTATTTTTCAAATAGATTGCAATTATTAACAATAATTATTGTTTACAAATTATTAAGTAGACACAAAAAGTATGTTATCATAGCTTTCAAGTGAGTATTTATAGTCTCCGAGCCAAAGGCGCGAAGTGCCGTGCGAGGGTACTAATTCCCCCCAGCTATTTACACCAGGGGAAATGAAAGCATCAGGGAAGTCTAAAGTTCATCAATAATCGCGGGTGTGGGTGACCAATGATGTTCATCCTCACTGATCTCAAAAATATGGCGGACTGTCATGAATAGCGGACACTGATTGGCTCAATTTAAAGTTTGCATTATAACGACTGCATGGCAACAGCGAAATAGCAAACATTTCTTGATTTGATGACTGATAAATTTCTTGCAAATATATTTCATTTTTGCTTGCATTTTTGCAAGATTTTGTAAATTTCTAAAGTTTTCTGAGAAAGAAACTGCGAAAGTATCTGCTAAAAGAAGGGAGCCAATGTTAACAAAGGCAAGTTTGTTTTAAATATTGATTTTATAATGGATTTAAAACCTGACAGCCTATGCGTATATAAAACAACTAAACAAGACAGCATATAATTTCAGTGTATCTTTAATATTGATTCCCTTTTTTATTATATTGAATTTTTTAAATAAAAAAAAAGCAAAGTTATTTGCAAGCGAGAATTTGAAATCATTTTATTGCAAACTCAAAGTTTATTGATAAAGACATTTAATTAAAGGCAGTTTATAAAAGAACACTTTAAAACGTTTTGCAAAGCATTTGTGGTTGAATTTTACCTTAAATTGAAGCTTATATTACGTATAATAACATACCTAACATATATATGTTGTGAAATTGATAATTTTGTAATTAAAAGTGATATTTTTAGGCGTTTCTTCATTTGTAAGAATATTCTTAAACAATTATCGTGTTACCATGACAACTATTTTAGATACTTCATGTTCGGAAACTACAGTGGTTTTGTCAGCAAGGCGAGGGTTTCTGCATGCATGTATTTTCTAGTAACTATATTGAGCAAGCAAAGGAAACTATATTTTTCGGTGTAATATTGGATGAGGAATTTTCATGGTAATATCATGATCGCCTCGTTTTCTATTGTTCTCATAGGGAATTTAAATCCTGTATTTTCCTCATTACGCATGCAACAGGGAATATTTCGCTTTGTCTACTAAATTTCCCCGGGAAATTTAGTAAAAAACAAAAGATTTCTTTGTCTACTAATCTTCCCTCATCAAAAATGCACGGGATGATTAGTAGACAAAGAAATCCTTTGTCTTTTACTAAATTTCCCGCTTCCATATTTAATGCAAAGGGAAAACCTAAAACACTCAACAATTTTATTCAACATATTAAATTTTAAATGTACACAAGTATGACTTTGCTAAACAATTAAACATCAAACTCCAACTCAAGACCAACTGTAAAATTCATGCTATCAACGTCCGTTTATATTTATGTTTATATTTACGTGACTAGCAGTGGCTCCTTGAAGCTCTTTTAGTCGCCCGTCTAACGCGTTTTTAAATGGCTTTAATTGTGGCGTTGTAAACAAGCTTATTTCAGGCTTGCTTTCTTGGATCGTACGGTTCATACCACAAAACAAGCTATACAGTACTTCGTGTCTGTAATTGCTGCCATCTTTCTTCCTCACTTCTACAGCAAATTTCCTCAGCCAGTAATTAATTTCTTCCAAATTAATAGAGTCTAAATTTGGAATCCTCTGAAATTCTTTCTTTCTGCCTAAAAATCTTTAAACTGCTCGTTCCTCTCTTTAACCCACGCGTTGTACACATTTGTACTCCACGTAGTGTGCCTTATGGTATTCTTTGGCACTCTATCTTTTCGAACATTTTCAACTGTCCGGTCTGACACAAAATAGAACCTTCCAGTTGCAGCCATATTCGAAAACTAAGTTTAAAATCAATGCAGTGATTTACATAAGTCTCACAACAACAAAGCATGTCCCAAAGGTACACTTATTTCAATCAATAGTCAAACTCATAAACAACTTCATTGAAAAATACAAAATCAAACAGCTAAACTTATCTCTGCAGCAAACTTTTTTGAGTTTTCCTCGGCGATCATAATATTACAAACTAATAACATGACTAGATGGGAAATTAGCGATTAAATTTCCCGACGCCGAGGGAAGATTTGTGAAAGTCCGAGGGCGAAGCCCAAGGACTTTCACAAATCTTCCTGAGGCGAAGGGAAATTTAATCGCTAATATTCGCGAATCGTTTATCGCCAATTTAATCGTTATTACTTATAAAAATCACACATTTCCCACAAAGCAAGCAAGAAAATGTCTAAAAAAATTTTTTGCAAAGCCGGCAAAATTTCTAAGGCATAGGCTTTAAACATAGGCTTTAAAGCTAGTTTTTGCTTACATCAAAAATCTTTACTAACATTACACTATTATTTACATTATTATTATTTGGGCTTTTATGTGACGTGATGGTCGGGTGCGGACACACACAAGTTTTTTTTGCATTTTAGGATAATTAACGTTTTCCTTTGGAATATCATCTTCAATGCTTGGTAAAAGTTTTTTCTACAGAAATTGGACGTTTGTATAAAGTTTTGTTTTCTTCTGTGCATGATTTTTGGATGTTTTGTTGTTCATTTTGTCAACTTGGAAACTGTAATTAAAATTTGGATGGTTGCTGTTCACATTATGCAAGCCAATACACCACAAGAAGTATGCTGATGCCACAGCACAAATTCAAATGCTCTGACAGTATTGGAGCGTGTGCGGGGCTAATCAAAATGAAATTATGTACGATTTGTCTGGGAAAAGGACAGAGTTAAAAGTTTTATGCTTATCTTAACAATTCTCTGGTTGTACTCAAAACTGAAATCATCAAAATTCCTACCAAACTACTCTTAATGGAATTGCTATTAATTCCAAACTTGCAATTTTCCCAGAAAAACTGTGTTTAATGTGTACGACTACTCACAATTTTAAACAGAGAAAATTCAACCTTCCATCAAACCACCGTTATGGGCTAAACTTCTAAACAAAGGAATTATTTGCCTCCACAAATAATAACTTTATTGGTTCCCAGTCTCATTGTATTGCTTTATTTAAGCCTCAGGCTAAACTGGGTTTACCAGTATTAGTAGCCCTAATGTATTTTACAGGAAAGAGTTGTTACATTTTGCAATTTCACAGTAAACATTTTATCATGCACTGCATGCAGTATAGTAAGTGACCTTATATAAAGAACTTTACAAGTCACAACAAGGACATACTTTCTCAAGCTACTGGCTCTTCATGTTCAAGACTTTCATTGGATCAGAGGTATTCTGGCTTTGCCTATTTACTAAATTTCATATATTGTTACGTACTTTGCATAATATGTCAGGCTTTATATTGAACATTCTAATATTCGGCATTCTTTTGTACGTCGCTTAAGAATTTTCATCTGGCATCTTCAGGACATGTTTCATTGAAAGGCACAGAAGGCCAGAGATAAGGTTTTTGCATGTGATATAAGTGGTTGGAGGGTTATAAGCCTGACATATTAATTCTTGAGTTAGGCACGAACGATCTGTCCTGTCAACCACCTGAGGTTGTTGGTTCCCACATTCATGACCTTGCCTGCTTCCTGCGGGATGAGGTTTGCGTTTCTGTTGCGTGTGTATGTCAGGTCGTAGATCGAAATATACCACATTCGTTCCAACCAGACATGGCATTTCATGCTAAGGCTGACATATTGGGGCAGTAGGGAAACAAAAAGGGTATATTTGTATGGCAACATAGAGTTTTTTAAGGCTGATAGGAATTTACTGTCTACTGATGGTGTTCATTGTAACCCTCAAGAGCAGTAATGTTTATATCGTAGCTATTGTGGTGCAATTATAAAAGCACTTGCGTTTTTAAACACACGACGAGGTCGGACGTGTTTAAGAGCTAAGGAGAATTTAACAATTATGCCTCCAAAGAAAGAAACCTTAACGGTAGATGCACTTAAACAGCTGTGGGAAAGCGAATTCCTACCAAGTATAAGAAGCGAATTTAAGAAGGAGATTGATCATATTAAACGAGAGCTAAATTCGCTTACACAGAAGTGTAATGAGATTGAAAAATCTCAAAGTTTCTTGGCCACTGAGTATGACAATGCTAAAACATCAATTCAGACGACAAAGAAAGAAGTTATGGAGACGGCTAAGTCGCTTAAAGAAATAGAAGTCAAAATTAAATCTACTGATGATCGAATTTATGATCAGGATACAAGGATGGACAATATTGAGCAATACCTCAGACGTGATTGCATTGAAATAACAGGTATTCCAACTGTGTCGCAAGACAATCCTAAACAGATTGCAGTCGAATTAGGTGAAATGCTGGGGATTGAGGTAACAGAACATCACATTTCAATAGCCCATCGTCTCCCCCCAACAAGAAAGATACAAAATCGAATTATTGTTAAGTTTGTCCATAGAAATATGAAGGAAGAGTTTTATAAGCGACGAAGCAAGCTAATCGGTAAAAAATCAAAAGACATTTCTTCTGTCGGGAAAACAATGCATGAATCTACTAGCATTTTTATCAACGAATCGCTGACTTTGTGTAGGAAAAAGTTACTTGGACGAGTTAATGAGTATAGACGTAGTAACAGATGGAAGCATATTTGGACGATTAACGGAAAGATTTTGTTAAGACAGTCAGACAATCCAAAGGTTTTTGGGTTTACGACTGAGAACCAGTTTGATGAATTCTTAGGAACTGATAATTCGTTTTGAATTGATTAACATGTCGGCATATGCCGCATATTATAAGATATTAATATGTCCCTAGGCGATTTAAATAATAGTAATTTACAACAATATTTACAACAATATTTACCATTTTCAAGTTTAAGTGATAGTGAGTTTAATGCTTTGAATAATATTATGTCCCAGGAATTAGATTTGGATATTGATTTGTATAATATATTACCTAACCCTGACAAATCAGATGAAAATGATTCTGACCATATGCTAACGAATATGTATTCTAATTACTACTCGGCTGAAAAGATTAATAAGGCTCTTGATACAGCAGGTTCAAAGGTATTTTCATTTTTCCATTTTAACATAAGAAGCTTGCCAAAAAATATTGATTTGCTTAATGATATGATTTATTCTGTCTCCCACAAACCAGATATCTTAGCTGTAACTGAGACACGACTGAATGATAATACGGTAGCTAATGTTGATATCCATGGCTATACGTTTTATCATACTGATTCGCCAACCAAAGCGGGCGGAGCAGCAATTTATGTCCGCAACAACCTAAAAACTATGGCAAGACCTGACATCAATTTTTCAATGCAGCTGGTAGAATCCTGCTGGGTAGAAATAGAGTCTAGTAACTTCAATCACAATGCTAATAAGAATATTATCATAGGCTGTATTTATAGACATCCCAAAGCAAATATTGAAAAATACACTGATGAGCTTGATGAGCTGCTTAAGCATTTAAATCAGCGTAAATATCAGGTGGTTTTATTAGGTGATGTAAATATTGATTTTTTGAAGTATAACTCTCATCAACCCACTGAAAGATATTTAGATATGTTATATGAAAATAATTTCATACCCGTTATTACTAAACCCACTCGGATAACTGACCATACTAAAACACTAATTGATCATATCTATACGAACACACCAATTGATCAAGTTGTATCGGGCATTGTACTCTTTGATATATCAGATCATCTCCCTGTGTTTTGTATTTTGAGAATGTCCATTAAAAGAGAGTATTATAAACGATTTTATAGGGATTATAAAGAATTTTGTGAAGATGAGTATTTACACGATTTAATGCATACTAACTGGAATAATAAACTCAACAACCTAAATGACAGTCTAAATCAAGTAACCAAAGATGTAATTGATACAGTACGTGAACTAACTGATAAACATGCGCCGATTAAAGAAGTACCACAAAGTAAAGCAAAGCAATTTTCTAAACCATGGATCACAAGTGGAATTCTCAAATCAATTAAAACTAAACAAAAAATGTACCTAAGTCATTTCTTTAGCAATGATATAGGAAAAGTAACGATTTATAAAAAATATTCTAATAAACTTAATAAAATCAAATCTACAAGTAAGGTCAATTATTATAATGCACAATTTGAAAAATGTAAAAATAATTTAAAGGCCACATGGAAACTTATAGGTACTTTAATTAAGAGAAGATCTAAGGGCCAACTCTATCCTACCCGCTTGATTAGAAATAATCAAACATTTACAAACAGGTGTGAAATAGTTAACCAGTTTAATCAACATTTTACTAACGTTGGTCCAAATTTGGCCAGTTTGTTAGAAATATCTAATGAAAACCCGACTAGGTATATATCAAATTCACCATCTTCAAGTTTCATAATGTCACCTGTAATAGAAACTCAAGTACTTGATCTATTTTTGGCTTTAGATATAAACAAGAGTTCTATTAATATACCGAATGCAGTGATAAAAATAGCTGCTCCTATAATTGCTCCCGTTTTTACTGTTATTTATAATGAATCAATCAATACAGGTATTGTTCCTGATATACTTAAAATTTCACGTGTTACACCAATTTATAAAAGTGGAATAGAAACGGATCCTAATAATTATCGACCAATATCAACACTATCTCCATTCGCAAAAGTTCTTGAGAGATTAGTATATAATCAATTGCAGCTATTTCTTCAAAAATATAAAATCTTATATGATTATCAATTCGGATTTAGAAAGGGTTACTCAACTGAACAAGCAATATTAGAGCTCTCGGATAGCCTAAAAACTGCAATAGACAATAGAGAAATAACATGTGGATTATTTTTAGATTTTTCGAAAGCATTCGATACTGTTAATCATGAAATATTGTTATCTAAACTATATAAATATGGTATAAGAGGAACTCCACTTGAATGGTTTAAAGATTACTTAACAAATCGTCAACAATACGTTCGAATAGGAAATATAGATTCTGAAAAACTAAACATCACGTGTGGTGTACCCCAGGGATCCACACTTGGTCCAGTTTTATTTCTACTCTACATAAATGATATGCCAAATTGTGCTAAAAAACTTTCATTTCGAATTTTTGCTGATGACACTAATGTATTTTATTCTGGAAAATCTATTGATGATGTGGAAAGTGTGATGAATGAGGAACTAGAAAGAATTCTTCATTACTGTGCGGTTAATAAATTATCAATCAATCTTAAAAAGACCAATTTTATGGTAATAACCTCTCAAAAGAAAAAGATTCGAAATATAAGGATAAGGAACTTTGAACAAAAGGATTATATTAAGTATCTAGGTATATATATTGATAAGCATCTTACTTGGGACTATCAGATTAAGTATGTCAACAGTAAACTTGCTAAGAATATTGGAATCATAAATAAACTTAGATATCACGTTGATTTGAAAACGCTTAAGCAACTGTATTATTCACTGATCTATCCTTATATCAATTATGGATTGATGAGTTGGGGAAACACTTATACTTCAAAATTAACCAAATTGCGCTCCAGTCAAAATAAGTGCATACGGAGCATATTTTTCGCAAGAAAAAAAGAGAATGTAACTCCGTATTATAATCTTTTAGGTATACTAAAGTTAGACAATGTTTTTCAATTGAAAATAGCAACTTTTGTTTACAAAATTCTAGCAGAAACAAATGATGTCCCGTCAGTATTTGCCAGTAGTATTAAGGTTGTATCCGCTCAACACTCTCATAATACCAGATTTGCTAGCAGACAGAATTTAAGTAGACCAAAAGCACGAACTAATTATGGAATACAAACATTTAAATTTATTTCATCACAAATTTGGGAGTCTATTAATCCTGAAATCAAACGATCAAATTCAATGTCAATATTTAGAAAAAGATATACTCAATTCCTAATTATTTCACAAACACCCCCCTCTAATTCCTTGAGGCAATGATATTGTATTTAATTTGTCATATATAAATATCTTGTTAAACTTTCTCTAAAATAATTTAATGAGGCAGTGATCAACTCGAAAGCTTATTGCTACTTTGATCACTGCGTGCAATATGTATTATATTTTTTTTCCTTCTTTTTTCAATAATATTATGTATATATCTTATCTAATTGTCTTTAAAATTTGTGTGTAAAAAAAATTGTACGAAATTCATTAAAATTCTAAATTCTAATTCTAGAAATTCCTAACACTAGCCAAAAGGCTAAATATATATTTTTGTACGTGATATAATGGTTGGTAGAAAACCACGGTTAGTCGACAACTTAATACAAATATAAGACAAAACAGATCGAACAGTAGAAAAATTCTTATTAATATATTTAATATTTCAACTGAAACATGGCCAAGTTTTTGAAACAAAATTTTCCGATTTAAATTCATCTATACGTTTTCAGTGCCATGCACCCGGCCTTCTGTCGCAGATATCCGGTACAGAATCATTTAAAAGGCGCGGATAAAATGTAAATTAACACTTTCTTTTCACAGGCCAAGATACTGAAGGCTGTAGATAGAATTCTGATCTAAGTTTTCAGGTAAATGTTGATAACTCGAATATATAGCATAATTCAGTTAAAGGTTGTCCTTTCATGAGAAGTCAAACCCTCGACCTCTAGCCTCGACTCTTGACTGGGTGTTGAGAGTCTTTTAAATGTTTTAGAAGCCGTAATAATTTTGTAATAAAATAAGATTCCTGCACTTCTCTATCATCTCCCTTACTAATCTCCTCCCCTTGTTTAAGGTAATTCCCCAGTAATTGTTCCCGAAATGAGAATGTGCTGAAACTTCCCAGGCATGGAGTTTATGATATACTTAAAGTAAAATCACACAAAAAAGCCTGGGTCACCGAACTCGTTAAGAAGATATGACAATCACAATTTTCCATCTTTACCACAATATGGCGCCATCTTGACGCTCATTACGAGTAACAGCAAAATCACAACAGCCCGATAATTTGTAATTATTTTTGAAAAAATATTGTGTTTTGAGCAAAGTGAAACTACTAACGTGTACAATTCTGATCCACAAATGTCTTTTCCACATTTCTTTACATATCTTTCTTTGAGAACATGCATTGATAAAGGATTTTCTTTTCAAGATTCAGAAATGATTTTTCTTCTAATTTCGGAAATGAAATATGAAATGCATTAAAGAAATAAATTTTCAGTTAAAAAACGGGAGTCACCGATCTTTTTAGGGAATTGTGGCATTAAAACCTGAAATACAAGTAAATAAATATACTACAAACACAGGAACCCTAGCTACACTTTTGTATGCCTTTTTTGAAAACATTGATTTTTAACGTAATTCTTTGCACGAATGTAACCAAAGATGTTTTGAAGTAACATAAACAGTGTCATAAAATGATTTTTTTAAAAACGGTACGTATAATGGATGAAATTATAAGTTATAAGATGTGCGCAATAAAAGTGCGCAATGCAAAACTGCGGAATTATATATACCTTAAATGCTAGACTATTTTGACGGCATGCTCTCATCCTCTTATGTACATGTTTTAATCCAGTTGAGTAGCTCTTTCCACTCATGCATGGCCACGGTTTTTTACGTGTTATTAAAACTATGTACCTTTTGCGTTCGTGGTTTATATACGTATAAAAATATGTATAAAAATAATTTCTTCTCTTATTTAAACTGGTCCTACGGAATCTAAAGAGGCGAAGGTACACTCGTTTTGAAAGGCAGGATGGGTTTGCATACAAATTAATTCATACTTCCGACACTCTGTAGTTACGGTTGCTACGTCTCACAAGTTGTTTTGCCTTTACGTAAAAAAGCGATTTATATTTACGAATGCCCGTGATTTTCATCTATTTCGGATTTTATTCGCTCATCTAACGTAATACAGTAGCAAACCCGACAGAATTGATGGGATTTTTCAACTTCGTAACGATGAAGAATGTTGTTTATGAGTATGCTTCACTCTGCTTTGGGAATTAAATTCATTTGATCGATTTGCATAAATATGAGACATATACTTAATTAGCAAAATATAACAACTAGATCGTGCTAACGTGCATGCATGCCTAAACAATTCAAATGATAAACATGCCAAAGTTTTGACTTTCAGAGACAACCTTAATTGAATTAGCTGTATAACGCAAGTATTCGTACTATTTAAAACACGAGCAAGAGTTGCTTTATCAGATATAAGACACGAGGCGACAGGCGAGTATAGATTATATCTGATAAAGCACGGACCATGCGAGTGTTTTAAATGGATAGAAACTACCTAACGTATACGAGTTCACTGGCGAAGAATTTTAAAAATCAACGTTGTCTAAGCCGACCAAATCAAAGTTAAAGCTTAATATGGGAATTAACATTATTTTTATCATATATATAAAAAACAACCACCAAGGTAGTGATTTCCTTTGCCTTTTCCTCATGC
>CACRXK020009746.1:0-18674 GCA_902702795.2 Paramuricea clavata
TACTTGACCATACTTCCGTGAATTTATTTTTTCATGACAGTCAGACAGCTCCCTCACTTTCATTAATTTTCAACCAATCAATTCGTACAGGTATATTTACAACTGATTGGAAGGTTGCTAGGGTAACACCAATTTGTAAATCCGGAGAAAGATACGACATGAACGATTATAGACCTATATCGGTTATTTCGATTGTGGCGAGGATGATGAAGAAGCTAATACACAACCAGATCTGAGTATTTAATCAAGTCAAATTTACTATCAATTTCTCAGCACGGATTTAGACCTCTTCATTCCACGATCACAGCACTACTAGATATCACGAATAGATGGTATCAGAATATGGATATTGGCCAACTTATTGGTGTTATACTGTTAGACCTGGTGTCGTGCGTATGGCTAATTTTACCATCATAGAATCGTTGTCGGGTTTTTATTTTATCACCTTGTTATGGTAAACTTTTTTTTTAATTTATGTATTTTCCCCTATGTACAGCTTTGTTAATATTTACAAATATTTTCTAATAATATTGGGCTAGGGACCGGTTAATTTAGGCCCCTAGTTACAGTTCATTGTTATCTATTAACTTGTTTTTTGAAAGCAGTGCAAGAGTTTATATCTTTGATATTTGATTCTAGTAAGTTCCATACATCAGCACCTTTATTAGAAAGAGTATGCTTTGCATAATTTGTTCTTTTATATTCTTGTAAAGTTTGGATGCGTTTCTCGTGTTATGCTGATGAATTTGATTACTACTCACAAAAAAATTATCAAATTCTTCAGACAGATTTTTAAGATGGTGGGTGATATCGAAACATAAACATGGCAGTTAAATAGTCATTAATTTTAAAGACATCTAACATGTTTAATTCTTTAAAAATCGGCTCAGTGTGTTCCATATACGACTTAAACGTCATCAACCGTACAATTTGTTTTTGAATATTCATTATTTTTTTAATCCGAGTTTTGTAGGTGTTACCCCAAATTAAGTTTCCATAAATAAGGTATGGATAGACCAACGCATAGTATATCAGCTTAATTCCATTTCTATTTACGAAATGACGCATTTTTGATATTATGCCAGAGGCTCTAATAATTTTCTTTGCTACTTTAGCTATATGATTATTCCAGGTCAAACATTCATCAATAATTATACCAAGAAAGTTTGTACTTTTTACTTGTTCAATGTTTTTATCATTTATGGCAATTTTAACGTCATATTTTGGTTTTTTATTGGAAGATCTGAACAGAATAAATTTAGTTTTATTAGTATTTAGGGATAATTTATTAACATTCAGCCATTCGGCTACTTTATTGATTTCTGTTTGCATAATTTCATTAATTGTTTTAATACATTTGTTGCTATAAAATATATTAGTATCATCTGCAAATAATAAAAATGAAAGTAGTTTACTGCAATTTGCGATGTCATTCATATATAATAAAAATAGAATAGGTCCAAGAATTGATCCTTGAGGGACTCCAGTTTGAATTAACATTTCTTTTGACCTAACTTGATTATATTTGACAATTTGCTTTCTGTTGGTCAAATAGTTTTGAAAGCATAGTTGATGTACTCCCCGTATACCATAGTGTTCTAGTTTTTGTATCAGAATCCTGTGATTAATTGTATCAAATGCCTTTGATAAGTCTAGGAATATACCAATTCTGAATTCTCCATTATCTATTGCTTTAGTAAGTTTGTTGGTAAGTTCAATTATTGCAAGTTCGGTGGATCTATTCTCTCTGAAACCATATTGATGGTACGTCAACATTCTATTTTTTTCGATAAATTTGATTAATCTCTTATACATGAGTTTTTCTAATAATTTTGAAAAACAAGTGAAAACAGATATGGGTCGATAATTATTAAATTCATTGTTTTCGTTTGCTTTGAAAGCTGGTGTCATTAATGCTGTTTTTAAGTTATCAGGAATATTTCCACTAGTAAAAGTTAAATTGAAAATATATGAAAGAGGTTCCGAAATTACATTAGCAACATTCCTGATAACTTTTACACTTAAGCCATCGTACCCAGGACTCTTTTTGGGATTTAAGTTTCTGATTTCAGTCTCTAATTCGTATTTAGTTATGGGCTCGAGAAAAAAGCTATCTTTATAGCTACCAGTTAGATATTGATTATAAGTTCTGTCACTTTTTGGAGTTTTTTTGGCTATGTTTGGTCCAACATTCACGAAGTATTCATTGAACTTGTTTGCTATTGTTTGTGGATCACTAATCTTTCCTTCTGAATTATTTGCAGTAAATTCTTTCGGGAAATTTCTGTTTTTCTCATGTTTGTTCATAATTTGGTTTAATGTTTTCCATAGCATTTTTGTATCGTATTTGTATTTTATTAGTTGTTCTTCATAGAATTTCTTTTTTGCTGCTTTTATTACGTGGTTCAGCTTATTTTTGTATTGTTTGTATTTGTTTTCATTCTTCATTGTAGGATGATTTAAGTATTTTTAATATAGCTTGTTTTTTTCGTGATAGACTTGGCAATGCAATTTGTTATCCATGGACTTATGATTTTGTCAATATTTTTTTTACCTTCTTTTTTGTCAGTGGAAAACTTCTTTCATAGACTGTTGAAAATATGTCAAAGAATCGATTATAGGACTCAGTGGTGTCATTGCTAGAAAGAACATTTTCCCATGACGTACTTTTGATTGTGTCAGTGAATGTTTTAATATTGGAATCATTGATAATTCTTGTAAATGTATACTCTTTTGCTGGCCTAATCTTTTGATTAGACTTTAAACTTCGCACATGAACGATAGGCAAGTGATCAGAGATGTCCGAAAAAATTATGCCATTTGTACTGGATTCTACACTTTCAATATCGTTTGTAAAAATATTGTCAATAAGTGTTGTCGTATGTTGTGTGATTCTTGTTGGTCGCAATATAAGTGGAATATATGATGATGTAAATAAAACTTCTAAAAATCTATTGGTATAATCACAATATTCTGATTTTAATAAGTCAATATTGAAATCTCCCATAAGATAGCATACTTTATTCACTTTATCTATTTTACCTAGTATTTCATTAATTTTATTTTCAAATTCATCGATTTTGTTGTTTGGTGGTCTGTATATTACGCCTATTATTATATTTTTACCAGATGGTATTATAAGTTCAATAAAGACTGATTCAATTGTATTTTCATAGTTTAAAATTAGATCTTTGCGAGATTTATATTTCATTTGGTTTGACATGAAAATATCTACTCCTCCGCCATTTTTTCTGTATCTGTTTACATACTTTGATAAAAATCATGTATTTTTCTTAAGGAATGCATAAATCTTATATATAATATATAAGTAAAATAATCTACGAGATAATTGAGTTCCAGTGTGCGGCCATTGCAAAACAGTAAAGTGGAAGTGGAGCAGAGTTTGATAGCATGCGGTCATCATATTATATTGTGAAAGTAAAAAGCTCTCCATATATAGAAGAAATTTTCTTCTATTTCAAGAAACAATGGTTATCTCACACAATTCATTAGCTTCTAAGCTATATATAGTTTAGAGTTATACTATATAGAAACATTCACAGAAGTTGCCCATGATTGTGAGGGTTATAACTCTCCTGGAGACAATATATCCTGCATGTACAGTACAATACATGCATTAAATTTGTGATACAATATCATCATTATCATAAACTGTTCTATTTAATGTGTTCATTTATATTTAGCTTAGGAAGTTCTCCACGTCAATTGGTAAAGTATAGCAATTATTGCCCAAAAGAGCATGTTCTAAATTACTAAAACATGTAAATGTTTTTACTATGACCTGTTGGCCTCTTTTAGGTACTGCATGTTAAAACGTAGTACCCTGCAAGCAAACGTGCCACTGCGTTGGTAATATTGCACATATCGTATCTGAAGTTTTTACAACCATTCCCTCTGCAATTAATGAAATTGAACTTATCTCTTCCAGAGGTCTGCTGGTCAATAGACAAGGGGTTGAGCATCCTGATATTTTGGGAGCAACTTCAGAATCATCCTGCAACAAGGAATATAATTGAGTGACATAAGCATTTCATGCACAACTTACACTTTGGTCTAAATATTGTACTTCTTTTCCTGTAAAGTAGTTACACTACAAAAATACACATCGCTTCATAATTTCTATCTAGATGTTATAAAATACACAAAATTCACTTACAAGAACAACTTTAATTAAAGGAATGTTCTCCTGAGGTATGCTCTTTCTCCTCAAGGACATACGTCAAAGCTGCCATGATACACTGGTTTTCTAACTCTACAAAAAGATCAAACATAGAATAAATTTCTATACAGATTAAAATACACACACATATATATATATATATATATATATATATATATATATATATATATATATATATATATATATATATATATATATATATATATATATATATATATATATATATATATATATATATATATATATATATATAGTTAAGCACTATAATACACATATAGATTAAGTTCTATATAGATTAAATATCTTAATCTATGTTAATTGTTTTATTATATTCATTTTGGAATCAATGGTGTTTCCTGCAATCTGATTCGTTCACAGGAGTGTGATTTCTGCACGAATCGCACTCCTCGCACCTTCTTTCAACCAATCACATTTGAGTGCTGACTTCAACCAACCAATCATATTTAATCATAGGATTCAAACAGCCAATCAATTTTAAGAAAAATATGTGATATGGCAAATGAGCAAAAACAAAAAATTTACATGATTACCCTTGAGTGCCTAAGCAATTTTGGGAACATAAAAACAAACAAATATGGATAGCTACAGTAAACTATCAAAGAATTGCAAAGAATTTAATTTTTTTTTTAATTTCTCAAATAGTAAACAGGCAAAAATGCCAACAAAAGCAAATTTTATAAAGCGTCAGGGAAAACAAAGCTCAAAACAAAGTGTGAAAGGTAAATTCGCCTATCGTATTTCCAATTTTAAACGCACAAAACTGCACCAAAACTCTTTCAAATCACTCGTAAAACCTACAATATGTTTTAACTCAATTGTGTTGTCTCTTATTCTTAATAAATGTCTTCATTTCTTTAACATTTTAACCATTTTTGAAAAAAAAAACTATAATAACTATTGTTCATCTTGTTCGCTTATTGTTGCTATGCTACAGGGGAGGTACCGGAGGTATGTCTTTTGCGAACAAAAACGTTTCCGGTTCACAAAAATATTTAATTAAGATTTCAAAATGAATATAATAAAGTGGAAATTGAACTTCGTGTCGTGCAATTTTGGACCAAAATCAAACTTGTGATTACAAATCGCACTCCCGCTTTGCGGTCATGCGATTTTGTAATCACTCGTTTGATTTCAGTCCAAATTGCACTTCACTCAGTTCAATTACCATTATTAATCCATGTACGGATACTAAACAATTCTTTCTTCAAAAACTGTAATCACTGTAATCAATGAGTATTAGTCTATTAGACATAGTGAAATAATCTGGCATTAGACAGAGTAACATAATCATTAAAGGGCACAATGCGACTCGATGGTTTAACTATACCCATGGGCAGATAGGACAGTTATACCCATTAAGCGCTAGCGCTCTCCCATTGACGAGTAAAATTGTCTGGCATTAGACATCTGGAGTAAAATAGTCTGGTGTTAGCCAGAGTAAAATAATAGGGCACAGTGCGACTCAATGGTTTAACACAGTCGAATAAGAACACAGCCACATCACTATATTGTAATGGCAGAGAAATATTAACACACAATTATAAAGCTGTGCACAATGACTTACAATGTGAAGTAACTGAAGCACATAAATTAAACCAGTTCTTGCTGTATGGTATGTCTCGGGGTCTGTGTACACAACGCACAAGGTTTCCCCTTGAACATGCCTTGCTGTGCCAATTTGTAATTTTCTGTGGTGAGTAATTGGCTACAAAATAAAAATTGGGATTATTCTACAGTCTAAGTTAATTTGTAAATAATCCTACTGTTACCCAAAAACCTTAATGGCCTGACTCATTATTTTTATCAAACACTAGTCTTTTTTAAATCTTCTTCTCAGTCACAACAAGGGCTACCTTTGAGAAATACCCGGTCGCTAGATAACACAATTGGTCACAATTAGGCACCTTGTCATTTCTAGGGCTGCACGAGATAAAACGTTTTGCTATTCAGCTAGATTTCAGTATGTCAGATATGTTGGACAATATCTGGCCGAGTAACTGATAATGTTGATATAAGATTCATACTTTCATTTAAGATAAATAATTATTTTAATTGGTTATAAAATGACGGTGTCTATAATACTTTGATTTGAAAAGATATTTGAAATCATAGGAAAGAACTTCACTCTAAACATGGCATTGCAAAAGCCTTGCTCACAAAGTTGAAAGGACAAATCTGCATGTATCTGCTAATATATACTGGAAAGTAAGATTATCTTAATGCCTGGTCCGGATATGATATGTATATCTGGTACATATTTCATTTCAAACCTTTGCCCAAGCACAGGTACATTTTGTAAGAATGCCATGTTATCGGTGCTATGAAACATTTTCAGAGGAAAAATATGTAAACATCTCTTATATATATATATTGCAATAAAGACAGATGCTTACATTATTATTCAACCAAGTTTGAGCTGCCCCGAAGCTGAAATTTCAGCCTGGCAGCATGTAATCGCAAATAATTCCGGCCCGGGCTAGAAAGCCAACTGTTTAAATGGCTTTATTTTGAGTGTTTGTTTCATCTTTAAATATACTATACATGTAACCACAGTCTCACACAAGTCAAATAGTCGACTAATCAGCATCTTAATGCTTCAAAGAAGTGTAACAGGCTTATTCTCATAATAAATTATTATTCTCCTATTTCGCGACACTCTATTTCGTGATAATTTCAGCTGGGGCTGACATTTCAGCCTGTGTTGACTATAAATATACTGTAGCTCTGACTAAACTCAGACCGAGCTCAAACTGCAAATTATTGCAAATCATGCAAATTATTGTGATGCAATTTCGATCAGCTCGTTTAACCGGACTGAAACTCAGCCCGGGCTGAAAACTCTCCATGTATAATGTTAAACAGTTTCTTCATGCATAAAATGTGAGCCTGGGATTTCTCAGAGGCATATAAACTATGAGAAACTCAAAAATGTATCCAAAATGTATTCAGCAACATTCAGGGATTGTCTGGATATTAAATATAAATATAGCTATTTACTGTGATAACACAATATAGATATAAACACAAAGGAAGGATAGTTCTCCTCTATAAATACAAAGCCTGAAAGCCATAGAACTTAAATTAAAATTAGCTAAATGAGTCAATATACTGTATTGATACCTTCTCAAAATTAGCTAAATGAGTCAATATACTGTATTGATACCTTCTCTGGCTTCTCAATACATCAATACATTAACAATATAATATTTATATTGTTATAAATGTATCGAGAGGGTATCAATATTGACTCACTTAGCTAATATTGATATAATCGCCAAAGCAAGTTCTATAGCTTTGTATGAGAGCTGAACAATCCTGCCTTTGTTCTATCTGTATATTTCATACCTTCTTCTAGCCTGTATATATATCATGATTTCGACAGTTTGACTTGCTTAGATCACATATTATTGCATTATTTATTTGCTTGAAGATATAATCTGTAAATACAAGGCAATATCACCAAGTTTTAATGTATTATAATAACAATATATTGTTGAAACTTTTACACATATATACATGCGGCCAACGCACGGCGGTTAAAATATACACGAATATATTACTATTTATGGCACATTTTTACACACGAAACTTAAAAATATTGACATAGTTGAGCACTTACATTTAAAATTGTTGTCTTTATCTTCAAAAATTGGAGTATTACTTCTTATTTTCTTCAATATGTTAAGAAATCTTGGCTATATCAACCGACGTTAAAACAAAATTTCCAAAAGACGCGCTCGAAGTGTGCTCGCTAAGCCTTATGGGAGCCCATATCTGGCAACGCGATTGACTGAACGCACTGATCTCAATCATGTGAACAATCCAGTGCAAATAATCCTGTATCTCTAGTTTTTTGACAGAAACTCTTAATTCTTCAAAATTCTAGCTGTGTTGTTATATCTACCTTGCATGCCAATAATAAAAGAATTTACGACACGATATAAGGTATATACATATTTTAAATATTTTAGTTCTGGAGACTAGACCTCCCTACATGCCCTCCCCAGGACATTTTGCTGAAAATATATTAGATCACTATAAACTAAGTTTATGACTATATGACAGACCAACTATTGAAGTAGTATTTTCATTAGGTAACTGTATATTCATGTCAATTGTTAAAACCCCACCTCTTTCACTATTCATTCCCATAAATAGCCAGCCTATCCACCCCCCCCCCCCCCCCCCCCATACGCGGAGTTGTGGAAATTAAAAGATGATTTATGGCAGTGTGGTTCCTGCATGAATGTATACTATTTGCTGAAATGACTGTGATAAACAATTCAATGTTAGGTCTGTACAGTGTTGTATATAGCCTATGATCAGTACTAAATATGTAGAAAATAAGGTGCATTTTCTAATTCCTTAATTTATTACAAAGATTATGACTGAACGAATATTGCCTATAATTGCCTATAACTGTTTTGTCTTTTGGGCAATTATTATTGGCCATGGCTTATAATTTAACTTCTTAATGGTTGACATGATTTGCCACGTACAAAGTTTATGCATTATGAATGAGTATTATAAGAATATTTAAAACAACATATTGTTATATATTGACTATATAACACCCGAGATAACAGTCTATTAAACTATACAATAATTTTTAGAACTACTGAGTATTTTAACAAAATACAAAACAAGTGAAACTCCATTGATACTATTATATAAATGTTATCGATCTTTAGTTTATTCAGTTGTTGTCAACTACAAATTACAATAACCTATTGGTGAATTCGCTTGACCAAAGCAATTGTTTAAAATAACCTATTTATATTCGTTGTACAATGTTCAACTTAACCGAAAAATAATTGGTTATTTTAACCTATTTATTTTGGTCAATTAGTTAAATAACCTATTTATATTAGTTGTGCCCAAATGTGCAAGATTAACCAAAAAATAATTGGTTATTTTAACCTATTTATTTTGGTTATAACCTATTCAATTGGTTAAAACAACCTATTTATATAAGTGATAACCTTTACAAATAGGTTATTTTAACCTATCAGTTTTTACAGTGTTGTAAAGAGATATTTGTCAGTTGCTGCAATTCAGGTAAATAGTTTCATACATAAAGATGCGGAGTCCTCAGCAGTTTCGCGTTGCGAAATTTGTGGCACACCCACGATTTTTAGATTATAATTATAACTATACTGTTCAATAGAATCACTTGGTGCAGCTAATTTATCGGTTTTAATCATTAGTTCGGTTAGTTTAGTGTTCAGACACTTTAGTTCCTTTTCTGTTGAACCTTTGAACGATTTGATGTCGTCGTATTCATCGCTTAGATACTGCAATCCTTTCGCTTGCTCTTCCAGATCAGTGGCCGAAGGCTATGGCGGCCCGTGTTTATCAATTTTTGCTTTCATTGACGACATTTCCTTCGCAAATTCATTCAGTTGATCTTTTAGAGCATCATTAGCTTTTCTTAATGATTTGATAGTATCTGCCATGTTGCTTTTAATACAAATCTGTATTTTTTGAACTTTTTGTTAATACTAATACAAAAAGTCTTAAGGAATTTATCAGACGTCCGATCAGCACGAACGCTTGACAATGTGTTTGTGGACGACTCGAAAACTTTTCTAACTTAAGCTATATCTTACATTTTGCCGAGAATTAAAAGCACATTGTATCCTGACAGCAAAAATTAAGTTGTGATCTGATACGCCTAGATGGATAACTCCTGACTTTGCAATACTTTGCTTCTTATTCGTGATCAACAAATCGATCAGGGTTGCTGACGCTTTCGTTACCCTTGTAGGCTCATTAATTAGCTGATCAAATTATGGTAGTACCAGTGTAGGAATGACTTACAGTACTACATCACATGGTCTACTGATTTCTACGCATATCATATCTAGTGAACATGTTAGTAAGTCATTTCGTTCGGTAAAGGGTATAGTGTCAACGGACATGCAAAAGCCCACACCCTTCAATATCTATTGCGATCTTTTCGAATTAAGTGATATCCGACAAGAACGTCCAACTTAGGGCCTTTGTGTGAATGAGTAAATGACGTGACCTCTGTGCTGCTCGTTACAGCATATCGCGAACACGCCTTTGATAAACGATCCAGTTCGAAAATGATGTACGATAAAACTCAGAGTATCAGCAAAAAATGTTCTTCCCCAATCATTAAAATGTGACACCGAATTGGAAGAGATTGATTGCGATGCAGACTTGACCAAAAGACAAAACTAGTTCTACATGTTATTTCTCAATCATCTATTATATTGTTATCTCAATTTTGTTTTAGAAAGATGATTTTAGACTAGGTTATGCAAAACTTAGTATGTTGTGTGCTGTATTTCCTAACGTACAGTACCAGTCGTATTGTTATGACTGCTACAGCAAATAAACTTGACCGACGAAGGCACAAAAAAGAATCACTTGGCTTGCATAATTGCTTTGATTTAGTTGCAAATTTTATATAAACTACTCACGGATTTAAACATAAGTATTGAAAATGTAATTGAATCCGTTTTTATTGAGATAATAACAGCTGTTGGGAAAAATCTAATAGACGGTCTAATATACAGACCACCAAATAATAAAACTGATTTGTTTGAAAATAATGTGAATAACATTCTAGGGAAAATAGACAAAGAAAATAAAAGATGCTACCTTATGGGGGATTTGAATATTGATCTACTAAAATCAGAGTCTTGTGATTATACTAATAAGTAACCTGCGATCAGGCCTATAAATAAATAAATATTGAAATAAATATTGGTAAATATTGGTTTATGAGACAAAATATTTTTTAATCTGTCATTTGACTGGTTGGTGCTTGTAGAATAATTTGTAACATTATACTATTGATAACGCCGTAGGACAACAAACAATAGTTGATTTAGTCGATTGACGTAAGGAATGTATCATATGTCATGAATAATATACTTCGAGTTGATTGTCAGACTGAACGCACGAGAGAAAACCAGAAGGATTGTCATGTTATGTATTTTATCGTTTGAATAGTTTTAAATAAATATGTTTTAAAGTACGCGTGTGTGTTGTATTTCCGATGGTATTGTTCTGATAGTATACAGTCCCCACGAAGCGCAACTGTCTTGCGGTGTAAGACAGAAAAGTGCAACACTTGGTCCATGCCAGCCGGATAGATTACGAAAGAAAAAATCGATCGAAATAGATACCGACAATGCCGTTGGACGAGCTGACAAAGAAAAGAAGAACACTCACAGCGCACAGAGGTTCAGCAACGAAGATAGGGACGAAGATAAAATAATGTTTAGCGAATACGAGTGAAACGCCTCAGACGGACAAGAATGTGCTGAAACAGCTGAGAGACACGCTGAGCGAGAAACTCGAAGCCTTGAAACTTTTAGACAACGAGATTGTCGAGATACTAAGTAATAGTGAAGCCGAAGATGCAGAACAACAGCTGGAAAAGGAAATTCAGGAGACAGATGATACGCGAGCTGAATTACAAAAAATTATTGTCGACGTGAATGACGCATTGTTCGAAGCCTTGCTGTCACTACCACAAGGTCAAGGTACACCATCGAATCTGAATATGAACGCTACGCCCAAACAGACTGTTCGCGCAAAGCTCCCAAATTTAGAGGTCAAAAGATTTAATGGGAAAATTCAAGAGTGGCAAGAATTTTGGGACTCCTTTGATAGTTCTGTAAATCAGAATGACGCTCTATCAGAGGTAGATAAATTCGCGTATTTGAAAGGTCTACTGGTTGGTCCCGCGCAGACAACTATCGCAGGGTTCACGTTGACAGCAACGAAATATAAAGAAGCATTAGAACTCCTGAAGACACGATATGGGAAGAAAACGGCGATACAGAGAGCTCATATTCAAGCGTTAATAAACATAAAGCCAATACATAACGAGCGAGATGTGCGTCGACTACGGGAACTGTACCATGCCTGTGAGACAAACTGCCGAAGTCTGAAAACCCAGGGAGTGGACGAAAGTAGTCGTATGCTACGATTGTTGTTCCGGAAATACTCGACAAGCTTCCGGAATCCCTTCGTTTGACGATAACTCGTGGGTCAAGTGCAGGTGGATAAGATTTTCTAAATTGGACGATGAAGGATATTCTAAAGGCACTTTTAGATGAAATTGAATTGCGCGAAGCACACGAGTCATCTACGACGAACACGTCAAAACGAGAAGGAAGGAAATCACAGTTTCTAGATGGATCGGCGACTGCTCTTGTGAATCATACCACCAGGGAAGGGAAACCAAGATGCTTATATTGTTTACAAGAACATTTATCACAAAATTGTAAGAAAATTCAGGATGCTGGTGAGCGTAAACAGATACTTCGTAAGTACGGACGGTGTTTTATATGTTTAAAAAGAGGACATATTAGTAGTAATTGTTTAAATACGAGTAAATGTAATGCATGCAGTAAACGACATCATAGTTCTATTTGTGAGAGCCATGCTAATGGGTCTATAACCGCTGACGTCGTTCATTCCACACATTCGTGCGTTGGGTCAGCAAATAGAGTAGCATTGCACACAGCTCAGGCTTTGGTGATGGGAGGAAAGGAGAATGTGAGAGTGCGGGTTATGTTTGACTCAGGAAGTCAACGGTCATTCGTTACGGGCAAGGTAGCTCAGAAGGCAGGAGTGGCAGTAAAGAGGAAAGAATGGGTAGAAATTAGAACGTTCGGACAGGAGAAAGTTGAAGGGAAGTTGAGAGAAGTGCTTGAATTGAGTGTAGCCCCAGTACAAGGGGGAGAGAGTGTTAACATTGAAGTTTATGGAGTAGACAGCATTTCACAGATTAGGAATGAGCATGTAGAGACAAGGAAGAAAGATTACCCACATTTGCAAGAGTTATGGTTTTCCGATGTTTGTAAGACCAAGAATGTGTTAGAAATAGAGTTACTAATCGGCGCAGATTATTTGTGGTTATTTCAAGAAGGGCGTACGGTTAGGGGCAAGAGTGATGAACCTGTTGCGGTACAAACCAAATTAGGATGGGTGTTGTCAGGTTCACTGAAGAGTAGCTCTGAAGATGATGATGGTCCTACATCGTGTGCACAGGTAAGTGTAAACCTTATTGGGCATGTAACTTCATCGAAGAATAGGTCCCTTGAAGCATGTGTTGAAAAATTATGGGATTATGAAACGTTAGGTATAAAGCATGAAGAAGAAGCTAGTGAGTTATTAAATGATTCAATACATTTCAATGGCCAACGATATAGTCTAAGTTTACCTTGGAAGGAAGGGCATAGTTTATTGCCATCTAATTATAGCTGTAGCGTGCAGAGATTAAAGGGACAGCTTTTAAGATTAAAGAAGGAGCCAGAAGGTTTACAAGAGTATGATAGAGTAATTAAAGAACAGTTAGAGCTAGGTATTATAGAACCAGTTGTAGAGTTAGAGAGAGCTGATAAGATCCATTATTTACCACATCATGCTGTGGTTCGTAAAGATGCAAAGACCACTAAGGTCAGGGTTGTGTATGATGCATCGAGTAAAGAGACTAAGAAGGGTGTATCTTTAAATGACTGCTTGCATGTTGGGCCACCTCTATCCCCATTGTTGTATCACATTATATTGCGTTTTAGAGAAAAGCGAATAGCGCTTGTAGCAGATATAGAGAAGGCTTTTTTAAATATTGAAATTGACCCGTGTGACAGAGATTGTTTGAGATTTCTTTGGGTGGGCAACATACATGAAGATGAGGTGAAGCCAGTAGAGTATAGATTTTGTAGAGTTGTTTTTGGTGTGAACTGTTCACCATTTTTGCTGAATGCCACACTTCAACACCATCTGGACCGCTTTTCGAAGGGTAATCCTGAATTGACTCGAAAGTTGAAGGACGGCTTTTATGTTGATGATCTGGTAACTGGAGAACAAACACCTGAGCATGCATTATCATTATATGAAGCTTCTAGTAACAATTTAGCTTCCGGGGGTTTCAAGCTTAGGAAATGGCTCAGTAATAGTAAACTTATATTAGAGAAAATCCAATCAAAGGAAGAAATCAAGCCTAATAGCTATAGAGGAAACTTGGCATGTGAAGAAACATTTGCTAAGACATCCCTTTGCATGACACGCAAGAATGACACATCAGAGAAAGTCCTTGGGTTAGCTTGGAATCAGAGGAGGGTGGAAGCTCTTCCCAGCATGCATTGCAACTCATTAATTTCACAATCATGATTTTTCACAATGTTATTTGGAAAAGTTGTGGATATTTATTTCGATATTTCGCCACGAAAAGTTCGTATTTTTGAAGGTAAGTTTTTATAATTGTTTTAAATATGAGTCAAATTAACGATTTTTGCTTTATTTGGTGTTTTAACAACGTTTAGTTATATGTTAATCGCAATTTGTATTGACCTGTTTTTCTGGTCAATGCACAAGTGTCAAAAGTGGCTTTCAAAACCGCTGGGGACAATTGGGTTTATAAATGAGTAAATTAAATAAAAGACACGCCATCGTATTCAGGAAGAGTTGTTCTTTCTATGAGAAGTTTAAAAAATGAATTGTCCCCATCAAACTGACGAGTAATCGCGGTTTGAAAATGGGGCATTTTCGGTATACTATGTCGCCCATCGCGGGTATAATCGACCGCATGGGAATTATGGCGCGAGGAAAATTACTGTACGAGTCGTTATTATTTTTGTTTTATTTCGAAGCATGTGCATATATGTCGATCGTTGTTGAGTTTAACTGCTGCATTTAAGTTAAATACACTGTATTTTACCATTATTTTTATAGAATTCGAATATATTTTGTGAAAATGGAATCTGATGATGGCAATGTAATGTTGTTTATATTGTTGATCCTTAGTATGGGAAAAGTTGAACTTATGAATTTAATGCTGATTTAGAACTGTTATTGAGCAAACTGTTCCTACATCCTGCTTTGGCAAATGGTATAACATCTAATCCAGCCAAGTTGTGCTCATTATCCATTCAACTGATTCAAGCAATGAAACTATTGAACCAGAATAATAAGAGCAACCTCTTATATAAATTTGCCCATACCAGCCTTTTAATAGATACATATTTTAGTAGACATTTTACATGTAAATATTGGTGTATTGGTGACATGAAAATGTTGCAATGAATCTTAAGTATTTACTTTATATATTGTAACTTTGAATAAAGCATTTTATTAACATCAATTATGTATGACCACTGCATTTATATGACGACCCCCCACCTAGCCCTGGCCAGAGGGTATGCAGGGGGGGGGGGGGTATTTTCATGATAAAGCAAAAAATATTAGAGTCAAAATGAGTAATTTGAGTAATAACATGATAAGTAAAGTTAGTAAACTGTTTGTTAACAACAATTACAATACAGTAGTCAAGCAAGACTTTGCTGTAGTCAAGTAAGTTGATAGGTGGGTGGCACACATGACTGACACAACTCGGCACCAGAGCACCCTCCCTACCACATCATACTGGATCCATATTTAGATCAGTGATCCATCTGTGCTAAATATACAGCTGTTAAAACAGTGTTAAGAACACATGCACAATGACTGCAGTAAACAAACACAGGAAATTGAGTTTGAAAACATTTATTTATTTGAAAAAGGAATGGTAAAATTATATTTAACAATTATTCGCCGAAGGCGAGGTGATTATCGGGGAATATTATACATTGTAGTTGGTAAAAGCAATTTGATTGGCTAAGAGCTAACAGTTAAATCGCGCAATCACGCAACCTACACAAAATTCAGTTATCTGCTAGCAGATAACTCAGTTATCTGCTAGCAGATAACTGAATTTTGTGTTAGGTTGCGTGAAATTGAATGAGTGTACATTTCAAATGAGTGTACATTTCAATTTTCAAATGAATGTACATTTCATAATTGTAATGTTTACTTTAACAAGTAAATATTTTAATACGTTAACATCTTAACGATAATATGTTTCTTTTATATTTGTAATTAATTTAACTGTTGGACTTCCGGAGACTTGTTTATAGAAACGTTTTACTTGAACAGCTTTGCCAGAAATCATATTGAATATAACGCTTACCGAGACCTTGATAATTTTGCATATCGCAAAAACCGAATTCAATAATTGTTTTATTATTTAAAATACTATGTTTATTATTCTTCAAATGTATAATAAAACAATTATTGAATTCGGTTTTTGCGATATGCAAAATTATCAAGGTCTCGGTAAGCGTTATCAGCCTCGCCTTCGGCTCGGCTGATAACGCTTACCTCGACCTTGATAATTCCGCATATCACAAAAACCTCATCCAATAATTGTTAAATATTTGCCGAGGTGAATATTCCCAGATAATCACAGAGCCTGAGGCGAATAATTGTTTTAGTATTTTTGCACAAGTTTTTGTATTTTTCTGGTCTGAATTCATTTTAATTTCGCTTATTTCTTTATTACTAACTTCAACAAAACAGCTAGCCGCCATTTTGAAAATTTCGATTTTGTTATAATATAACAGATTAATACATCAAATTTGACCAATCACCTTGTAGCATTTGTTATGTTCACTTGTGCAAAAATACTAATATCAAATATTTACCTGAAATAATAACAGTGTTTTAATAGGAATAAATTTATATGAAAATCTCAACTAAAAATGTCTTGCCCATGTTCTACTTTAAATTTCAACTTGAGATTTTTTGATCATCTATACATGATTATCACAAGTTGCATGGTATCTTTGTTCTCGCCTGGAACCAGCTACAACAAACTTCTCAGGATACAAAGTATCCTCCACAATCCTTGTCTTAATTCTCAGGATACAATGTGTCTCCACCACAATCCTTGTCCTTCAGAATCCTTGTCTCCATCCTCCTAATCAGAGCTTGAATCATTCATGTATTTAGCATCATCAGTAGCCTGTTCCACACCCAATAATTGAGTCAACTGCTGAATTTCATCAATCTTGTCCATGTCTGCAACTCCACCTTCTGCACCAATACTTTCAACATCACCAGGCATCTCTTCACCATGAATTTTAACTAAACACATAGGATTTAATGGCTGTTTAATGCAATTGCATAACAATGGCTCATCTAAATTCACCAGTGGTAGGTCATTCAGTATATCCTCTAAAATATCCAGCTTGGGTGGTCTGATTGTTACAGAAGTTGGTGATGGAATAATGTTAAACTCCCACAACAAAACACAACATAAGTACTACAGGTAAAAAAAGATTTGATGCATTTATACAGGGACGTTGGAACAATAAAAAGGCAAGGGCACCTTTATAGACCTACAATTATGTGTTGACTTGCCAATGAAAGCCTGAGTGTGCATGTTCCATTGACGATAGCTGTTCTGTGTTCTGGAAATAAAGTCTACTCAATGAACTATAACTGCACAAACACACTTAATCAGGTCACATTCAAGTTCACACCTCGTGACTTTGCCCAAAACTGGAGATAAGATTTAGCAGGCAGAATTTCTATAACACAAAGTGCACTTCTGCCCCCCTTGCCCCTCCTCCCTGCTTTTATGATATTAAAATAGATTTGACTCATTTGACATTCAAATACTTGTAGTCTTGTATGATTTCCGAGTATAAATGGCCCATTTTCCCACCAATTAAATCATAAAATAATCGTACCTTAAGGTCACAACTAGAATAGATTTCTATCAATGAAGGACTATCGCATTCCACAGATACAAAACGTTCTTGAGAGCTAAGAGATCGCAAAACCCAGATTTGTTTGCGGAATACCGTGCGTTGAGAAATAGAGTAACACGCGAAGTAAGACTTTCCAAAACTAAATACTACGTAGACATGTTCAATGAAGTAAAGAGTTGTAAGTCATACTGGAGATTGCTGAAAAATGCTACGAATAAACTGTCGAGGAAACCAATACTTGGTATTAAAGGACTAGATGGAAAAATCATAACATCTGATCAAGAGAAAGCTGAGTTATTTAATGAACATTTTTCAACAATTGGTGAAAAACTGGCTGATACACTTCCCGCTATAGAATACCATGCAACTTTCACCACTACCATCAACCGCGTTACGCCCACAGTGATGGATATCAACCTGACTTACGAGAGTGTGTTACAAGGAGTGCTAAATCTCAAACCCGACAAGGCATGTGGTCCGGATAAGGTTTCACCCAAGTTACTCAAGAACGCTGGTTGGGCATTGATTCCATCTCTACTTTCCCTCTACACTTCAAGTGCAATAAGTAACAGCGTACCCGACCAGTGGAAAAATGCCATTGTTTCGTCACTGTACAAGAAGGACGATGAAACTGAGAAGAGCAACTACAGACCCATATCCTTGCTCTGTGTGCCCGGCAAACTCATGGAGACGTGTGTGTCCCAAACCATCACCACTCACCTCGCAGACCATGAGCTCAGCCACACTCATCAATGGGCATACAAGAAAAGTCGTTCGACAGAGTTACTCTTGGTGAAAATGACCGAAGATTGGAGACAGGCATTAGACGATAACTTAGTGGTCGGTGTTGTCTTCGTGGACTTTCGAAAGGCTTT